>CAVMGG010000699.1:0-32629 GCA_963680895.1 Fragum sueziense
ATGTGAAGGGATAAAAATTGCAATAAATATTGTTGTCAAAATTTAAGGCAGAAAGATTATGCACGCAAAAAGCATCTTGCGTTAGAAGTTTCCTTCAGTATATAATGGACAATATTGTCTCTTAAGGGGAAATGCTCCAGTTTCCGAATTTTTTCCCAATGATAGAATTTATTTATATTTTGTATGTTGAAATTACATGTTATTATAATTAAAAAAAATTAAAAATGGATGGTCAGCGATCTTGTTTGAATTTTATAGGCATTTGTATTACATACCCCTACAGCGAAAAACTGCACACTGTTTGCACCTGTCTAAGGTCACTAAAATGCTTATAAAATGCTGTATAATAATCGTTTAGTCCTGACAACGGATTCAAAAAAACGTCTTACATTTAATAAGAACAGAAAACGCAAAATATGTGCTATTAAAAACGCGTAAATTTATAAAACTGCATGCTCACGTGTTCATTTAGATCAACGAAGCTGAAGTACATGTATATTATGTCAAAATTTGCATATTTTTGGAAATATTTCAAGTTCTACACAATAGAATTTGATAAATCTCCCTCACTGTATTAAGCAACATATCCTGGTAATAATTCAAAAGGAAAATGTATAGGCCATCGCACTTATTAAATTAGTGAATTACAGCAATTTTTAGCAGCTACACATGAATAAAATGACGCAAAACAGTAACTTCATACAAACTTACAACTGTCTTGCTCTACATAATCAATTTCCATCTTGGGGAAATCAGTTTCGCATATGAATACGCTTTTACCGTCGAAAATGGTAAATTGTAATGACGTACTTGTTATGACGTCGCGCACGGTATTGCGACCAATTTATGTAACGTCAAAATACATGGGAAGACGTTGCGTGAAACGAACATTCTTTGTCACCCGCGCTTTCTTTCCCGTTTATCTAAGAAAAATCAATCGGTGTCGTTTAATTTAATTAATGAAATATTTAGAAAGCAGACGAATACATTGATAAAAGAAATTAATATATATCTGAATTATAGTTCAATTAAATTTCTACTTTTCGTTGATTTTGTTGATCAATAATGTTATGCGTTTGAGGATTGTCGCTAAATTATAAACGCCGCTCTGGCGGTATTCAACACTAAATTTTGAAAATATTTATTTTTTTACATATTTTGCAATTACATTTGCGAAATATACATCATATCACTCAATATGAGGGGAAAATTTAGTAGTAGGTCTACATCTGAATAGTTTGTCTGCTGTCTGTATGTTATTTCATATCGTAAATATTATGTCATGTAGAGCATGTTTCTTGTTTAAAGATAGAAAAAAAAAATAAAAAAAATTGAAAATAATAACTATTTTTGCTTTAAAGTAAAACTAGTAAAACAATTTTATGGTTGGATATAATGTAACATGGGTCTTCCATTACAACAAAATTTTATTATTGTGTGATTCGTGTAATCATGAGCGAATGGTTTGAAAGAGACGCACGAAGAAACTTTTATTAAATTGCATGATTTTTATTCAACATTTTAGTCGGCGAAAAAAGACAAAACCCCATTACCATTTATTATAAACGATGCCTTTGCAACGAATTGTAATTGTTACAGATTTTCCGAA
Organism: Fragum sueziense; assembly: GCA_963680895.1. Lineage (NCBI taxonomy): Eukaryota > Metazoa > Mollusca > Bivalvia > Cardiida > Cardiidae > Fragum > Fragum sueziense. Next base: position 1,610 of record CAVMGG010000699.1, read on the forward strand.
ATATTAAAAACCTCTTCAATAAATAGAAATCGACCACATTTAACGTCGACGTTTAACGTCCATTTTGACGTAAATTTAGGGGGTGGACATTTCTGTTTTACCTTGGAAAAAAATTGGCGTTTCTCGTATAATTTTGATACGCATCTACATGTTACACCATTTTGAAGATATTGTAATGAACTAACTGATTATCAAAACATCGTTGCTTAGAATTTGATGAATTTTAACATATTAATGTTGAAATGTGCGCTAAAACATTTTTCCGCGAAAAAACGCAGGGGGTGAACATTTCTGTTTTACCTGTGAGAATTCAAAATAAAACATGAAAACGACGTAATAGATTGTTCATATTTCATATATCTAAAGTTCATTTGATGAACTTGATTGTGAATTAGGTTTAAATGAAAATGATACAATTGTTTTCATTCAAAGGAAAGTGAAAAATGACATTTTATTGAAAAAATCCAGAAAATAGCTCACGTCACGCGCCAAAGCGAGTTTGTTTTTTCATTATACTGACCTAAATTCTTGCATGTTTTTCATAAAAATCATATTTTTGTATAGCGAATAGGACAACAGAACGAAAAGTGCAATCTTTACACATGAATTTATGCTGCAAATACACGTTTTATTTGGAGTAATCAAATTCGTCGAATTTTTATGTTACACGTCACGCTTAAAAACTGGTGTCTTTTTCGTAAAATAAGTACCGAAATTCATGACTTTCCGGTGTATCGTATCCATTCAAAACTATATACAGACAGTTTCATATATACAGAAACAGATTCTATCAATAACATAATTCTTTACTTAATATGCTTCTTGAACTAGCGCATCTCTCAGTGTTGATCCGTGTTTTTCACGACTGGTCGCAATAACGTGCGCGACGTCTATATTATTGAAAATATGGTAGCGAAACATATATTGTACGAAAGATATAATTTTGTACAGTAATGACCGAGTGTTCCGAAAAACTGAAGCATTCCCCCTCAATATAAAGAAACTTGAAGCTATACACGTGACGCAGTTTACTTCAATTCCAATGTTATAGTCGTTTCAATGTTTCTGATTTAAGCTTTACTTCGGAATATAAAATGAACAGTTTTTTATATAAAAAAAAGCACGCGCGTGTTCCTTGGTGAAATATTATCCATATTCCAATACAATATATGAGTAACTAATCTTGCATGTCAGCCTGTAGAAAATGTAGAATAAGCCATGTCAATAGATCAGAGCAAGAAACCAGACAGACAGGAAAATAAGCGATGATTTGTGACCCGCGTCATGCGTAAAATACCATCCGGATACGGTGTTTCTGAACCAAAGTCACATAGGGTCGACTAAACCTGGCCCCGGTTTCTCGAAAAAACTTAAGTACGTTCTCATGCTCAAATCTGAGCCCCGTGCTCAAATCGCACGAAATCCACGTGAACTTCAATCGAATACCCTTCAACGTTGGAGAGTATCCCTTTGAAGATGATCATGTTCTCATGAGAATGTACTTAATTTTTTTCGAGAAACCGGGGCCTTGTCTTGTTGGGGAAGTGTTTAAATGGTATTCGTTTCGTCGATGTAATTGCAAAATCTCGTAACTACAGTTTTAATCAAGCTTTAGTTACGAGGTTTTGCAATAACTTCGACGAAATAGGAGTTGCATAACCTGCAAGTCAGTCTGAACAAAAAGATGAATATTTCTTGTCAGCAAATAAATTCGAGCCTAGACTAACAGGATATCGCTGCTTTTCAACAAGAACCTCGTAACTGCAGCTTCAAATAAGCTGCAGTAACGAGGTTTTGTTGAAAGCGGTGATATTTCGCGTGACTGGATCTATGATGAATTAGACTTGTACACTTAAAGACACTTCCAACGCAACACTTACATTTTTCATCATAATTATATCAATAATGCAGTATATTTCATTAAATTTTCAGCAAACATAGATCAACTACGTTTAAATGTTTTCTATAAATTTCATGAAAATCGACTGATCCTAACATAAAAAATATTGTGGTTTTCTACTAAGACTCAAATATGAAAAGTCATAAAACCCCAGGCAATTGCAGAATTCAATAGCATCAAAGCAGCAGCACCAAATCGTGCTCATATCTCATACCACTGCTTCATAAGATTTGATAACATGCTTTCACGTGCGAAGCAAAACTAGAATTGAGTTGCACCTATTTTGTTTAAGAAATAATGTTTTGTACGTGTCAGCATTGTACAAAATCATTGAATTTGTTACCAGGCATTAGTTGTTCGCCCTTTTGCTCCACGAAACTTCCAACAACTGGAACATGAACTTAAAAAGGACGAGTTAAGAATGATTCCGCAAAGATCCGTCATCATTTATGCTTTAGCATTGACAGGGGGTGTCCTCGTGCCATTTAGGTCCATAACGGACACACAGAATGTTAGAAAAATGTCATAAACTTTACTGCTGTTACATGAATAACTTGAGTTTACGTTATCAGCTCGCACGGCTTTTTTGTGACTTTTTGTTTTCTAGCCATATTATATGAACTGCAAATTTAATGATTTGTACTCAATGTTTCTTTAAGAAAATTACAGATATCATGCAATTGTGAATGAATTAAATTTGCTGAAAATTTGATGAAAATGGTTCATTAAATTTTAAGTTATTACCAAAAAGGTAAGTGTTGCGTTAGAAGTGTCTTTAAGTGTAGAGTTCAATATTCGTTAAGACACACTGAACACCTCTGTTATTGGAAACACTCAGAAAAATCCATATTATTGTTACAGACAATATTTCAAAGCATTTCATCTCGATGACACTAAAACTTATAAAAATTGTTTGAAGGTTTTTAGCATTTCAAATGGTGTATCGATTTCTGTATAGGCCTAATATTCTATAGCCTAAGTAAATAAGTAATCAATAGGTCTGGTCAGAAAAGTATACGTACTTTTCTGATTTCCGACACGAAAACACGTGGACATAAATGCCAAAGTTAGCTGGTTCTTGTTTATTTTGATGTCTTATTACCAGAACATAGGGAAACAATTCTGTTATAAAGAAACATGACAACCCCAGTTAACCACATGTTGATTGTCGTGGACACGAAAGGAAAGATATTATTGGACGAACGGATATCAAAAAGTTTTGAGACTAAGGTATTTCAACTATTTAGACGGTAAAATACTTTATATCTTTATGTACATCAATAGTTCAAATGCAGATAGAATGCAGGATCATTATAGCTAGCTGTTGCTAGAAGTTGATAAAAGGATATACCCTACTCCCAAAAATACTAGCAAAATGGACACCACTGAGAACATGGTAGTGATACGATTTCCAGTCCTTGAGGCTAAATCTGTCGCAAAGGTGAAAGAGCGGTTGTCTACGGTCTGTACATAGCGAGTCTCCTTCTTTTGCAACTATTAAACTTCTATCAATAATCGGAAAACTGGATGGAACAGAAATTAAGAAATGGAAGAAGTCAATGTTGAAATATATAACAGTAAAATCCATGTATCTGGTCCTTTCTATGCGAGGCTCAATTTTTTATACCCCCTCGTACGCGCACCCCAACTTTCTCTGTTGATTTAATTAGCACAACAAATTACCATATCATAGTTTTCAGAATACAAATTAGGATCTATACACACTCGTCCTTTTCCTTTTTTTTCTATTTTCAAAACTGTTAAACATCCACTTTCTATACATACTTGATAAATGAAATAGTTCGTTCTCAAACCTAATGTAAATATATGTGTACATTATTGCTCGGGTTATTTAATAAAAAAACATAACAGTTATCAAATTATTCAATTTTGGGATCTAGACAGGAATGTTGTATTTCGGCCAACTTGCATATCTTCGTATTTTGATTAAGATCCATTATTATCTTATACACTCTTTATAACCCTAAATGTATGCAGTTTGGTCAAACGCAGCATTAAATACCAGACAGGGCATGGATACCCAGCCTACTTAATATATACATGTACGGAACACTGGATATCAACTCAATTAAACGTACTATATCGGTGGTCACATTCGAAAATGTCGTAACTACAGCTTCAATAATCTGTAGTTACGACATTTTAGAACGTGACGGACGATATGTTGGACTACATAACTACATGTTGCATGTTGTACTTTACTAGTCTTACATGTTATAGACCTACCGATAGACTAATGGACATATCTGGAAAGATTAATGATTATTTCTAATATGAATGTCGACGAGAGACTTTTACAAAGGCAACGATATGATTTATTTCATATTTTGTTCGGATAAAAGCCTCTTGATTTATGAGAAGTGGGGCATTATTCTCTCTCTGGTGTGTCCTCCTTAGGTAACCGTATACTTTACAATAAATGTATCCGAATGAATAACGACTGTTTCAGAATAAAAACGATTACGCTATGTACAATCATAGTCAGTGTTTTAGGGAGTCAATATAGTCGATCTTCATGCATATTGTAATTGTGTTAAAGGGGCCCATTCTAGGTTTTTATGCTTCCGAACTGTTCGGAAACTCATATTTGTGCATGGAAAAATAATTTGCAATGCATAAAAACCTCAAACACGGCGAATAACCACATTTCCTTTGCTATAGATCAATCCTTTACAGGCGTGTTTACACATTCTATTTTTACTTCAAAACGAGCCAAGGTCAAGGTCAACGAGACACACCTCCGCGGTATCAACACACCGCACAACCGGCTGTGGCGATGACTGTGACCTTATTTGCGAGGGATAGGTGGAAATGTTTATTTTGTACAAATACTGAACATTTATATGCGTATTTATCAACTGTAGAATACCAAAGATCCTTTCGTTAATTTATAAAAGTTACCTCATTTGACCTACCATGCACATGACATCAGATGCCGAATCTGTCTTCGCAAACTTTCGACGCAGTCGGTTTTACGGTGTGTTGAATCTCGCTGAGCACAGATGACGTACCTCTGACGTAATTGATTTTTGGTGGTTGGGCATATGTATCCGTTACAAAACAAAAACAAGGACGATAAAAACTGGCTGCACGTTATTAATTGACTTAAATTTTAATACTTGATAAAGCTTGATGAGTGCTAAAAATGGACGTAAGTGATCTACCCCTTCAGGTTGGTAATTTCATACATTATTTCTGGTTTGTAATTATTGTGCCATTTACATTTTCGACAGCCTAGCTGGCCCCCCTTTAAGACGAGGAACCGTAGTTTTCAAGTCTTTATTTATCAAATAAACTGTTCTGTTCTTATATGATTCAATATTTTTCAAGACATTGGCATAGTTAAAAGAATTATGAAGACAATTTATTTGGTTTGGGGAAGTGCTGAATTTTCATTCTGAAAATAGCATAGAAATGTTTTCCAAACAAATGGATCATGATAATTATTCAAATGACGCAGAGTCTGGTATTTTGTAATCGATACCTTTTCAAAAATGCATTTTCTTTAAATGTAACTTAATATTGTTTCTAAAAACATGTAAAGTGTCAATTACGTAAGGTACATATTAATTAAACATTGCAAATAAGGTATCATCTCGGTATTTTGTCTTTATGTTCAGTCAATTAGTATGCACAAATTTCCGGACGACAATCCTTACATCTTCCAAAATGTCATACGGATTTAACAGCCAAAACGAATATTCACTTTTCAACAAGAACCTCGTAACTGCAGCTTATCTTAAGCTGCAGTTACGGTTACGAGGTTTTTGTTGGAAAAGCTGGGAAATATACATTGTAAAGCACAGTGTCCATTGCCCCACTGTTTCCCCAAAGTCACCTTATTTTTATGGACGTCAAACTCTGCTCTTGTTCCTCTCATTTTGTTAATCTTTCAAACAAAAAAAGCATTCGGTAGACCACGGCTTTGACAAGTGTTTTCCCCTTTGGCGGAGACAAAAGTTGCAGTTAGCAACAAAAAAGAATTATAGGCCTATGCACTCAAAACAGACATAATATCTGCAAGCCTGCCAATGAGTTAGTATGTCGATAAAGAAATATTTGTTTTGTTATAATTCATCAGAGACCAACGTTATAATTCTAAAAGATCGCCTATTGAGCAGACAATGTCTGTTACATACAAAATCAAACAACAGATTGATTGACCAAATTCAAAGATGGTGAAGGCGACAAAGTTAATGAAGAGAGCATGTTGTTTTTTGTTTTTTGTTGTTGTTTTTTTTTTTATTAGTAGAGAGCATGTTGTAGTACAGAAAGCATTTCGTCGCTTTTCAACAAAAGAAAACTCGTAACTGCAGCTTGTGTTAAACTGCAGTTAAAATGAGGTTTTTGCTGAAAAGCAGCGAATTGTCAAAGCCTTTTCTTCACTTCTCTGGAATATATTTTATAGCGATCTTGGCCCGACTGCACATCCTATAAGCCCTGATTTGCAGAATACATTGCCTGTGTATCATTTTTACATTATGTCTTTATCTTTGTCCCGGCATTCCACAACAAACAAAAAACGGAAATAGAGTTCCAATCTTATTTCGACTTTCCTTTCAAATCTAAGTCAAGAATAACTAACTATTTGTATTCTACCGGGTCTATAATGACATTATTAATAACTTTCTTTTGCAAGTTTTACCGACAATAAATGAGAATTTCATCGAACCGGTCTGCATCATAAATAATGGTTAATGTCGGACAAAAAGAGATTTGTTACTCAGATATTGTCAAGGTCTGTTTATAAATTAGCCTTAATTCGAGGTGGAAATCGCTAATCTATATCGTTTATACCGTCTCTTTGAAATGGTCCGTATTCTTAAAAACAATCATACCTACTTCGATTATTGAATTTCAACATGTTTTTTAAACAGTAATTGGTTCTGCAACGCATATAAATCCAGATACGGAGCTACATCCGAACTCTGACACGTCGAAACCAGGTATACTTATCAAAAAAAGTTAAGGACCACGTATTCAAAATAATATATTCTACTATTCTTTTGATAAATTTATTCATGAAGTACTGTATCATGAAGAGTAATCTTTCTTTCATAAAAAATCATCGGTATATTGTAAAAATTGCAGAAACTAAAATTGTAAGAGAAATTGACATTGCACTACCCCTCAAAATGCCTGATTTTACATGTAGTGGGTGGGGTAGAATTTTATAGAAAAGGTCATTATTTCTAAAAAATTTCCTCTGAATATTCAGGTGTATAACCTGTGTGACCATCTTATGCGTCTATCACTTCAATGCAATGTGAACGGACGCTTGAAATCAACTTCCGGTTCCCACATAAAGGGATCTAAACAATGCATCTATCGGGACCCGTTTACAAGCTTCTGATATGACTGTGTGGACATTATGGGAAGGAATTCTTCTGTGATGACAGTCCCACGCATGTTTAATGAATTTCATGTAAGGAAAGCTTGTTAACTTTTCGGTTAGTTGGGTTTTTTCCTTCTTGAGAACAAAGGCCGACGTGTGAAGACGAGCATTATCGTGCATCAAATTACACCAGAGACCAACTGTACAAGCTGTCTATGTTCAAACAGCAAAAAGAACATCTGAGCTCATAAATTATGCGCATGGAAGCTTCAGGTGAGTCCCACTTCAGCCGAACAGACCGGACGATTTTGCATTGACTTTCAACGTCCACAATGCAACTTCCACCTTCCAGATTTGAGGGCTATTTTGTCGGATGCGAGCTGTCAAAATTGTGACAGAATGCCAAAGTCGGAAAAGTCGTAGTGTTTCTTCAGAAAAATTGGTGTTTAAAAGATTTTTATGGTGTAAAAGATGATAAGTGAAATGGACAATTTGTGCTTGAGTGGGGTGGGTATGTTAAGATGGTTCTACGGAACTTGACATCAATCCTTACAGATCGCTGACCGGTGATCGATAAAGAGATGAGGTTCTCCTTAGATAATCTTATCCATTCGGTGGCGTTATTGTTCCTAAATTATTAAGGGGATGATAACGACCGTCCACACATGGTAAGAATTGCACCTGAGTCTTTTTAGAGAGAGAAAAATGTAAGTTATGCAATCGACAGTACACTCTCCTCTTTTGAATCCTTTTGCAAATGTGTGGGACCATCATTACAGAAAGGATCATAATGTTCAATAAGTGATGCTGGAAGCTCTCATACGGGCGATGTTAGAGGCATAGTGTAAATCCCTCATACAGGGTACCAGCAGTTAATTTATAACTTCTACTTTTCTAGCATTTAGTTAATAGAGGTTCAAGATAGTCAATCTAGCCATGCGTGTGATTTTTCAAAAGAAACTCCTGGGGAAAGGGGATTTTCTGAAAGTTGCCATCCCGCCCACTACATGCAAAAACAAGCATTTTAAAGGGTAGTGTTATGTCTTTTTCTCATACAGTTTTTACTTCGGCTAAATTTCCAATCTAATGACCAAATGATTATGAAGATAGGGTACTAGTTATCTTGCAACAAATTATAAATAGATTCATATAAGGATTCACAAAATATCGCACTTTGAATGAGTGGCCCATAACTTTTTTTGAGGAGTATATAATGATATCCGTTACATTGCGCTAGCCGTTAATCGTCAGATTGAAATTGTCATATTTGAAAATGAAATCTAAACCAGGAAAAATATCGCCCAACTTAGATATATAACTCTAGAGAAATGGAGAAAAACTAAAATGCGCCAAATTATGCTTGATAAAGCTGTTGAAGGATAATATAAGACCCTAATTTGCCTCGAAGACTTCCTGTAATCCCCAATACAATTTAGACGATATGTCAAGCTGAAGAAATACCGAAACTGTGCAACAACATTCTCTCGGAACATAAATAAAACAATAATATGGGACGGCGTGTATTTCTATGTAAATGAGAGAAACAAGAGCATTTGGTATTGAAAACACAAGACGACTTGTACACAATAGCTGCATGGCTAATTGGTACGTGTATTGAACTCTAGACTATTGTAATTGTGTAACCGTTGGTTTCTTATAGTGCAAGACCAATGTAATCGTTCGAATGTGCAGTATGTTTCATGGTCGGACCACCTGAAAATATTTTCGGAACATGTGTACAGCATACACGTAGACATTGGGGGTCGGTAATCCTATATCCTACATGGGCGTCAAAACAAGGCATGTCTGAGAATGTAGATCTATTAAGGAAGTCTACCTCTGATGAGATTCGCTCGACGTCGGAATTATTCGGTTGACGTCGAAAACATCCGGCGGTGGAAATTGCCAAAATAGGTTCGGATACGAAGCGGCGATGCTCGGAAAATGTCTGATTTTTAATGATATTCAAAATGGCCACATTACAGGTATTCTAACTTAAACGATATATGAGTTCATAATAATGTATGTCAGTCTGGGGAAAATGAAGAACCTGTCTTGTCAACAAATAACATCATGACTAGACAAACAGAATATATGGGATGGCTGGTTAAACGATAAATCAGATTGTCTAGTTTAGTTCAATGTCCCTTAGGACTATCACTGCAAGGGCAGCTCTTTGAAACATTCAGCATAGCAATAGCCTTGTTGTTTATCATTAATATTTCATTTTCTCATTATTTCTTTGCTTTTGCTTCTTTTTCCCCGATGGCGCCAAAAGTTTACAAAATGCAATTTGATAGAATGTTTTTTTGGCATTCAAAATAGTATATCGAGTTTCATAACCTGAGAAAATAGGTAACCAATAAGTTTTTGTAAGAAAAACATGCATTTCTGACACGAAAACACTTAATAAATACTACAACATTTGCAATGAGCAAAAACAACTGTTATTGTGTCTAAGGTGTATATTACGAGTGTTATTTGAATTTTACTAGCCTACTTCACAATATTTCTAGATAGACTAATGGACCTATCTGAGAAGATTAATGATAATCCCTAGTATATCGTCAAGAGGTTTTTATAAAGGCACCGATATGATTTATTTCATATTTTGTTCGCGCAGAAGCCTTTTGATTTATGGAAAGTAGAACACCATTCTTCTAGACTTAGCGTGTTCTCCTTTATGTCACTTAGACTTTTCAGGACTTGCATCTGAATTAATAACAACTGTTTTAGAAAAAAATACGAATATACCGCAATCAATATTCAGAGGTTTTAAGGTAGTCTACCCCTAATGAGATTCGAGTGACGTTGGAATTATTCGGGCGCGGTCGAAAACATTTGGCGGTGGAACTTTCTCACCGCTGAATGTTTACGACCGCGCCCGAATAGGTTCGGATACGTAAAGACCTCGCTCGAAAAATCCGATGTTTCAGATATTTCAATATGGCCGCATTACGGGTATCCTACCTTAAGGGAGTCGATGTATTATATTATATTTCCTCAGTAAAGGGTATGTCGCTTGGTGCGCGTAGAAATAATATTAGAGCCAGAATCTTGAAAAATGTCTTTTCAGGCTTTTGAGCCCAACATGGTTCAAGACCAGCCTGTATATACACGCAGTCTGATCATGAACCATGATAGTATCCAGAAGGTTCTTCGTGTCCCTAGTCACCCTAGTAGCAGCACGGATCTCTACCAGACTGCACTTAGGTACTGACTGATCGTGAAACACCGCTGTCTCAAATGCTATAGAGGACCATTTTCCAGATTCTGGCTCGTTTGTAGAACATTTGAGCCAGGATCTAGAAAAGGGTCCTTTGTGGCTTTTGAGAACAACCTGGTTCCAGATTAGCCTGCGTATGTACACGTAGACTGGGTTCCAGACTGATCATTTTTCCCTCCTTTACTTTCTCCGGTCTAAAGATCGACACGATCAAAAACGGATGCCGCAATACGTAACGGGTATTTATTTTTTATGCGCTATCTTACTGACCAAATTGTATATTGACGACTGGACCCAGGCTAATGTACACGCAGTCTAACCAGGAACCATGTTGTTCTCTAATGGCTAATCAATTGTCTGTAGTAGCCATATGAGAGCAGCATGAATCAATGTCAGACTGCACCTAGTCCCATATTGATCTTGAAACAGGAAAATATCAAATGCTACAAGGGACGTTTTTTCCAGATCCTGGCTCATCTATTTGGTTGAATATTGATCCTGTAAAAAGCATTGAAATGATTTCAAAACAATGGATCAACACTATTAAATTCAAATGGCGCAATATAGTCTGTTATTTTGCAAACAATGGATTTTCAATAATGCATTTTCTGCAATTTTAATTTAATATTGTTTCTAAAAGCATATAAAGTGTCAACTACGTAATTCGCAGAATGAAATGTTAACAAATCATTTTCTCTGTAATATGTCATTACTTAATAGCGAACAATTTTCGCGCCAATTTGTGCTAAAAATAGATTTCTGATGGGAAAACCCCCAACAACGCTTGCCGGGTACAAGTCTAATATTTTGTTTATCGGTCATGAATCGGACAATTTTTTCGTAACAGTGTTAGCGAAAAATTATCATTTTCAAGCGAGATATTAGTCGATCGTAGATAATGCAGGCGGGAACTAAAACTACGAAACATTGCGCATATTCAACATGCAACATTGATTCCAGATACGGAGACAGACCAGAAATGACAAACGTTTTTTCCTGAGGTTCCTCAGCAGCTTAACCAGAAAAAACATCGAAAAGTGTGAAAGTAAAGTAGCTATTATCATGAAACTTCGCGGGTAGATAGATCTCACCAAGGAGAAGTGCAACGTACAAGGAGAGTAACTCTACCTTGCTTATTTTGTGAGTTATTGCCCTCTGTTGTAGTGGAAGCCTGTGGGGGTATCATGACAAATCACATTCAGCGACAAATTCTTGTTTTTTCTAGATTAATCATTTCCCAAACAAGACCGGTTTTGTCGTCCCTTACAGAAAATTATTGAAAAAAAACATTGATGCAGAAGAAGAAAATGATGATCTATCAGATTAAAAAGACATGCACGGCAGACAAAATGAGATTGAATAACTTCTTTGGATATTGATGATCATTTTACTTTTGCCTCGATATTTTCTCTGACATAAAACACTAAAAGTATTCACATCCGTTTTGTCGTCTGCAGACTTTTTTCAATTTGGCCCAACATGACATTTTGTCGTTTTGGAAAGGGTAAGCGAGTAGCACGAGCGACACGACGAAGCTAAGGTAGGACCGTATGTGTAAACATTACTTGTCAAATGGTTATTTCATAGTTACCTATCTTAAAAAGTACACGACAGTGCAGCAACCTTCTCAACTCTGAATCATAATGTTTCTCAACAAATGATTACGGCAATCCAGCTCTTAGAACGTCATCTTCAGCAAGTTGAACGTGGAAAAACTTCGCGATGTTGACAGCCATATTTGTACGATAGAGGATTCCCAATCTATTTGTAGACCAGTGAGGCGTGACGATGACATATTTGTTCAACGAAAAAAGCGAGTCCTACTTAAGGACAGATCCTCCAGTTGTTACTGCGCAACTTACTGCGCAATTCCTAAATAACGAAATAAAGCTGTTTCAGTAATTGGCCTTTTCAGCAAATGTATTTTTTTACATTTAGTTAATGTTTGGTTGATAAATGACAAGACCCTTTTCGGTTATTTCAATTTTCTCTGTTTGGTCAATTAAAGTGTAATAGTACTCGGATGGTACATATCGCTTTCTGTTACGCGTTCAACATGTGGCGTTAGCGATAAGAAAAGGAGCAACAAAAGCAAAGTGGTGTCTTTATAAGCTAGTCCACTTCAGATGGACACAAAAGATGACACTTTTTATTATCTAAAGCTGGTAATAAGGAAGAAAATGGATAAAAGTAGTGAAACAATTTCGGACAGAGCTGCAAAAAGTAAACCAAATTTTACTTATAACTAAGAAAAACGCTTGGTTTGATATATCTTTCTTTTTTTGTTTTTGTAGGTATGACCAAGCACTATGTCTATACCAAAAAAGAAAAAATTCTTACCGCTGGAATATTTTTTATTATCAGAAACGTTGCGAAAAAAGAGCAATTTCAGCTACTTTTGAAAGAATGTTTTACTAAAAATTTCAAAATCGTCACTAAATGTTCCCAATTTGATACTCATTTAGACAGAATAAAACATATTGAACACAAAAAAGACTGATTTAAGTAATCCTAGTCATTTCGAACACCTTTTTGTGGGTATTTAAGTGACACCTCATTTTTGCAATTTTAGACAAGAGTAGTCACCCTTAAAATCCAATAACTTTTTAATTCGCTTGGTGACCTATAGTTTTTAAGTCACTTTTTTACTTCTCATATATTCAGATATCATTACAGAAAAAATGAAAAAAATCTTACCGTAGGAAATAAATGGAGGATCTGTCCTTAATAGGACCATGACCGCATTTCTAGACGATACGTTTCCAAAACATTGAAATCGGTTTGATAGTCACATCAGTCTGATAAATACAAAGTACGATTACGTGTGCATTGAAAAACATGAAAGAAAAATGCTAATGATCAGCATTTTTTTCAATTGGTTAATTTTTAAGCAAAAGTTCTGATAATTGTTTACGCAATTTCTTTTGGCAGATGGTTATTTTTTACTTTGATGGAAACAATATCCGTTATGCAAAAAGGGATGAATCTAATTAAATCATTTTAAAACGTGAACATATTGTACATAATGAGTAAGCTTTAACTGTCTTTCTTTTGACATTCACTGATTTCTCCTATACATTTTTTAAAAGTAAGGAATGTAATTCTGGAAATCAAACCTGTCGTAGATACAATGTATACTAACGAAAAAACAACAACTGTGCACACTTATTTCGACGTTAAAGCGATTTTCGTTTGAGTGTTTTGTTGTGCTGCGTTATTCCTAAGTGGGGTACAAATTTGATTTTGCGGCAAAACTGTTGTTAACTTTCTTGTTTTCAAGAAAAAAACATTTAAATTTGTTTAATTAAACAAAAAACAACGTGAAACGTTCAACCGAAGATACACGTTTATGCGTGATTCAGACAGTAGACCTCCTAAAGCCCAAGACAGAGGTCGCGTAACGGTTTGGTGAACACAAAACATCATATAGGTACTTTTGAGACGATTCCAATAACTTGAAACCACCAGAGTCTTGTCATAGTAGAGACGTTCACGCGTAACGTCATTCCGACATGTTTATAATAATCACAACAACCGCTTGTGAAATCGATTGCAAACGGCAAAAATTGCATCAAGGTGGATTGCTGGATTGGTTTCTATCAACAGAAGGACAGTTTAAGATCGGTTAATAGAGCGCAACGTCCATCTCCGACGTCCTAAGATACGTCTGGTCTTGCTACGACGTCGTCAATAACATCGTCTTCGGTGACTTTGGCAGTACTTGTGGTTTCGTAAGGTCATTTGAAACATGATGTTGCTTATTGGCGCGTCGCGGTTACATCTGGACGGTCCAATAATCGAGCTGGCGTCCATAACCGTGTTGGGGAACGTCATGTGTATTCATGCGCTATTCAACCTCAGCGCACGACTAGTTGACCACGGTATTGATCAACATTTCAAGCAGAACACGTAACGAGCCGTTTGTGACAGAATTGTTGCCTCGTCGCTGCAAAGCATGTAACGATACCATGAGTTCACACTCAAAAATGGCTTGTGAAAATGAATTTTACCCTTACGCTTTTCCGGACTTGTTACTTGTTGAAACTCAAGGTACAAATCTCTGTTTGCCAAGCTATTAATATATCTTATGTATTTCAGATGAATTGTGCATAGTTACTTTTTTCTATTAGAATATATATGGTTGAAATCATCATCCCTTGTAGGTGAAGATGCTCTTAGAAATATTGACATGCATTCGTTTTATCGTGGTAGTAGAATGTAGGAAAAACGGTTATAGAATTTCGTCAATTCTGTAAGATTTCTCCAATTACCCTACAAAATCTACAAAAAAAAAGTTGGAAGACGTAGTTCCAGTAACTCAATTTAGAGGCTCTTTGGGGAAATACACGTGCGTGAATTATGTGTCATTCGATCCTGTAAATTAGAATTACGTTCGTTAAAATGAAATCAGTTATGTGATCTGTATCAAAATCATTATTGCGTTTCGAAAGGCCCATTTTGTTTCTTTAATGCTATCAACATTTCTTGGACTTCTTAGATATCTTCCAAATTGGAAAAGTTTCACGAAATTTTGTATGTTTGCCATAGGAAATGATAAGGTAAATGTCAAAACACCGGATAACAGCAATTTCTCCATTTCCATCCATATTTATAACAATATTTTCACAAAGGGTGTTGAAATCAAGGATTATCTCAAAAATGATTTATTCCTTTTGCAAACAACCCCAGGTTTGACCTCTCTTCAAGATGTCCGGCTTGTTGTTGTTGTTGTTGTTTTATTTTTTTTTAGGATGCTTACAAAGATGAAAATACAGATTAGGCTATCTGCGACATATATGCTATAAATCGCATGTTTTATGTTCGCAGTGACATGTATTTTCTCTTCTGAAATAGATTTCATTTTGGAACAATATAAAATCTTGCCTTATGAAAAAAGGTGTGATACTGTTCCCCATATTTTTCAATTCATCCAAATAAAGACCAGAAATCTAGATAGCGATGGCAACAACTCTAATAAACTAGCAATATGAAAATGGATTATAACATTTGAAAACGAAGTGTTTCCAGCACCAGTATGTGCCTAAGTTCGGTCTAACTAGGATACGTGGTGATCTCGAACAAATACAACAGATTTTGAAGAGGCTACAAGAGATCATTATGGACCCTGATCACACTGTAGGTAAACACAAAAAGATATGGATCCAAAGCAACAGATATAAGAATAATAAGAAGGGTGAAGATTTTTAACTTTTTTTATATAAATCCCAAACACAATGTTGTGGGTCCTCGATGAGACGGATCCAATGAGCACCCACAAAATAGGGTTTGATGAAAAATAAAGGAAATATTTTATTTTGAAAATACTCTCTCACCGCATACCTATAGCTATGGGTACAGGTTGACCTAAAATACCACAAGACTATTTTTCCAGATCTAGCCTGAATTGTGGAGATAAGGCAGTTCTCTGTATTTGTCTGACATGTAACTGTTACTCGATTTGCATTTCTGTTGAGAAAAAGCATGAAATGTATCATGCATTATTTGATCTGGCAAAACTAATTTCGAAATTGAGTCGTGAGATCTGTATCAAATTCATTAGGAAATTCGTGGGAGGTGGGGGGGGGGGCCCATAATCTGACCTTATCTGTTGAATCTTTGTGTAACCCTTTCCTGGTTTTAACGCCCCTAAAAGCAGATTGAAAAAGTCAATTATTATACGTTGAGACAAAAGAAGAAACATCGATTTGCATTTTTGGCATCTTACAGCCCATTTTTCAGTACAGTTAAAAGCGAATTGTCTTTTATATTAAAGTCTGATATGCCGTTTAATTTGAGCCATTCTGAAATTATATATATTGTCTTGGAATGGTTAAAGCACAGCGGAGGCTCATGTGAAACAGCATTTACAGAAAAAAACTTCAACAATTATATTATAATATGTGACCGAATTGAAAATGATGTGAAACAGAGAACGCAGAAATACGCCAGATATTTGCTGCGTGTGATAATCTTTAAACCAATAATCTTTTAGTTATTGACGACTTACTAAAATTATGGTTGGTCGTCAATAACTTTTTGATCAGCTGATTTTAAAAGGTCTACCACATTCAGCAATTAGCTGACGTTTTTTCGATATTCCCTGTTTCAAACTGAATTCAAAATTTTCAAAACATATTTATTCACAATTTTATTTAAATGTTTGTCATGTGATTGCCCGCTGTGTAAAGGACGCAGTGTTAGGCATCTTATATTGGGCGCAATGGTTTTGAAACCCTTCAAAAACAATATCAGATATTGACATCTCTGTCAAATAATGCCCTTGATTGAAAATGAAATGCTGGTGAACAGCGTTATCTTTCACAGGGATAAATCTACAATTTAATCTTCGGTGTCGTTTGATAAATTATCATGCCCCCTTTCGAAGAAAATGGGGGTATATTGTTTTGCAAGAGTCGGTCGGTCGGTTGGTCGGTCGGTCGGTCGGTTGGTCGGTAGGTCGGTAGGTCGTTCCGTAGACCTAACCGTTTCCGGAGCATAACTCAAAAAGTATTAAAGGTAGAATCATGAAACTCCATAGGTAGATAGATCTCATTATGGAAAGGTGCAGTGCACAAGAACCGTAACTCTGCCGATCAAATTTTTGGAGTTATTGCCCTTTGTTGATTTTCAAACTTGATTCGTGTCCGGAGCACAACTCAAAAAGTATGTAAGGTAGAATCATGAAACTTTACAGGTGGATAGATCTCATTATGGAGATGTGCAGTGCATAAGAACCGTAACTCTGCCGATCAAATTTTTGGAGTTATTGCCCTTTGTTGATTTTCAAACTTGACTTTTGTCCGGAGCACAACTCAAAAAGTGTGCAAGGTAGAATCATGAAACTTTACAGGTAGATATATCTCATTACATGTATGTAGAGATGCATTGCACAAGAACCATAACTCTGCCGATCAAATTGTTGGAGTTATTGCCCTTTGTTGATTTTTACACTAAATTCTTAACCTTGCCTATATCTCATGTCCTTTTACACATACAGCCTTGATATATCATACATGGATACCTCCTATCAACATCGTTCACATTAGACCATGACCTTGGACCTTGTGACCTTGACTTTGGAGTTTGAGCTACTAAAAAAATATACCATATATCTAATGACCTATTACACATACAGGCTTGATATTTCACACATGGACACCTCCTACCAAGACCTTAAACATTTGACCTTGGACCTTGTGACCTTGACCTTGCAGTTTGGTATACTTTTAAAAAAACTTTAACCTGGCCGATATATTATGTCCTTTTACACATACAGCCTTGATATTTGGCACATGGAAACCTCCGACCAAGACCTATCACATATGAATATGACCTTGGACCTTGTGGCCTTGACCATGGAGTTTGACCTACTTTAAAAAAATTAAACTGGGCCTATATCTCATGTGCTCTTACACATACAGCCTTGATATTTCACACATGAACACATCTGACCAAGACCTTTTTCAAATTTGATCATGACCTTGGACCTTGTGACTTTGACCTTGGAGTTTGACCTTCTTTTACAAAAACTTTAATCTGACCGATATATCATGTCCTTTTACACATACAGCCTTGATAGTTGACACATGGACACCCCTACTAAGACCTTTCACATTTGACCATGACCTTGGGCCTTGTGACCTTGACCTTGGTGTTTGACCTACTTTTATAAAACATTAACCTGGCCTGTATTTCATGTCATTTTACACATACAGCCTTGATATTTCACACATGGTCATTTCCAACCAAGACATGTCACTTTCGACCATTACCTTGGACATTGACCTTGGAGTTTGACCTACTTTTAAAAAACTTAAACTAGGCCTATATCTCATGTCCTGTTACCTATACAATTTTAATACTTTACACATGGACACCTCCTTCCAAGACCTTTCACATTTGACCATGACCTTGGCCTGTGTGACCTTGACCTTGAAGTTTGACATACTTTTAAATCTTTAACCTGGCCTTTATCTTATGTCCTATACACCTACAGCCTTGATATTTCACACATAGACACCTCCTACCAAGACCTTTCTCATTTGACCATGACTTTGAATATTGAAACTTTGACTTTAGAGTTTGACCTACTTTTAAAAAAACTACAGCCTTGTATTTCACACATGGACACCTCCTACAAAGATCTTTCACATTTGACCATGACCTTGGACATTGACCTTGGCATTTGGCCTGTTTTTTAAAAAAAAAACTTTAACCTGGCCTATAGTTCATGTCCTTTTACATATACAGACTTGGTATTTCACACATGGACACCTCCTACCAAGACCTTTCATATTTGACCATGACCTTGGACCTTGTGATCTTGACCTTGGACTTTGACCTACATAAAATGTAGGCCCTTGAGGGGGCATATATGTTTTACAAACATCTCTTGTTTGAATAACGTAACGGAATAATCTATTACATTTCTGAAAATATTAAAACTTTTGTATCTGTTGTTTAAAATTGTGCAAAAAACCCAGGAGGGAACTTACAAAGCATATACGAGGGATGTTCAAAAATTATCCGGATTGTGTCTATAGAATTTAAATGGGATATCAAATAGCAACGATACTTCACTCATCGAAAGTTAGATTTAGTACGAACACTTCTGTGAAATTATTTGAAAATCCGATCACGGGTATGGAATTTACAAACAGTCAAATTCGTATAGGTACACGGGACCGGCGCACGTCACTTATCACAAGGCGACGTCGACGACGTCGTCGGAAACTACAAACATAATGTTGCGTATGTTTTTTCAAATTATTGCATAAAATGTGTGTTTTCAGTCTGTTATTGGCATTGTATAACCAGCAGAAAGCGGGCGGATATCCAGAGAAATCGTGCATTAATCGGCAGATTCACGTGGGATATCGGACCAGTTTTGCACTCAAATATCCTCGATCGGGGATTTGTTGTGAGTGCTTCAGAAAATTGAAAATAAAGCCGAAATTTTGTCATTTCCCTTTTCCGCGATGTAAATTCTTGTAAGACCCCATTTCCAGTTTACATCCCAATAAATAAACTAGGTCTCCCAGTGTAACTAACCATATCTGATGACGTAATAATTATAGTGACGTAGGTTTAATTCTTGGAATCAAAAAGTAAACAAACGGGCAGCTGACAGATTTTAAACGAAAAGTGTATTTCGTGGACATGGAAGGATAGAAATTAGAATTGAGTGGTTGTGGTCTAGGTCAAATGTGGTGGTAAGCCTATGTATTTCTTGTTCTTCTTTTAATTACTGCAATTTTTCCTTTACAACTTTGTTTTTATTGAAATGAACGAATGTCTGAAACGAACCAAACGGTCCAGAGATCTACCTTGGAAATTCCGGCCTTTTGATTTATTACTCGCACTGAAATGAATGTTAGGATAACCGGAGCATGTTTCCAAAAGAAAACTAAGTCGAATATTGTTAGGATTTCGCCAACCCAAATGAAGATTATGTCAGTAAAAATGCGATGAAACTTGACTATAGCTACACGATAAAAAATCTAACGGCCCGTCTAGTGGATATCGCGCTTACTCGATATATGTCGAGTCGAATGCCGGAAAACTCTGGCATCTGCCGGTGTAAATGTGGCTAAATTTTCACTAAGTTTTTTAGTTATTCGTCTTATTTTATTACATTTCTTTGCAAATTATTCATATTTTATGCAATAATAGCGTCAATTCACGTTTTTTCGGTCGTTAACATTCTCAGAGGCCCACAAAATGGGTTATCGCCTTCGACCTCCGGTCTCAGGCGATAACGCATTTTTTGGGCCTCTGAGAATGTTAACGACCTCAAAAACGTTAATTAACCCTATAGTAATTACCGTTATGTTCAATAAAGCGTCGTTGACGGCGCAACTATTGCTTGTAAATATCACCATACGACTCATGCCCGTATTGTCTGGTAATCAAACTTGTTTAATTTCGCAGTTCTTGTAATAATGAAAATCTTATACCCATCAGTTGTGCTTTTATCGTTGGGAATATTGCGAAGTCAAATGTTGCTAAATATAGAGAATATGGTGGATAGGATACGGTTTCAAGTCAAAGTAAAGCTAGCAACAGATCGGCAACACCTGTCGTACGGACTGATATGCAATGGGCCTATCCATGTGCAGTAGAAAATTCATAAGTTGGACTCGTCTAAATTTCACCGTTCGGTAAATGGATATTACGGAAATTTTGGACAGTTTGATTAAAGTAGTAAATTGCTGTTAAATTTGAAATTGAAAATATTAAAACAAAATTACCTTCGTAATTTTCAATTCATTTATAAGAAATAAATGAATGATGCCTACACTAATAAAAAATTCGTTTGACAATGTCCGTCCGTACCGTCATCCTCTGATTTCTACATAGCGCATCCGCAATGATCGTAAGTGACGTCGTCGTTATTTCCTTTTCCGGTCTTGTTCATCTCTAGTTTCAATGTTTTCCACTGCGTTCTTAAAACGTTTGTACCAAATAAACAGTAGGGTCCGTGAGACTAAATCTTTTCCCTTTGCAGTGGTGATCTTTTTGTATGAGTTTGTCCGCGTTTCTTCGAGGTTTTTACAGAATTTTATGACAGACCGAATTTCCAAACAATCAATTTTCGCCACAATTAACAGTCAAAATGCCGACCCCACCGCTATTCAAAAGTGCATGTCTCGTTCATTTATTCACCGAGTGGTGTAAACCTTGGACATAATGTAATATGTACCAAATTACGTATTCTGTGAAAATTCCGCGTTGTTCGTAATTACAGTAGAAAAATTATGAACAGCAAAAGGGGTTCTAAAAGAACCATATTTTGGGCTGCGCCGGGTACACGTTACCATGGTAATTCAGAACGTAATTGTAATCGCGTTTCTTTAGAAAAATAATTCAAACAGGTATAGACAGGTGTGTATTGAATTCCGATATAAAATGATATAAAATTCAGTTATATTCCTTGGCAAATATCTTTTTAACTGATACAATCCGGATAATTTTTGAACAACCCTCGTATCATCGATAAACGACGGTATTTTCTTCATGAACGAGTGAGAAAGTCGTATGGAACTGCAAGGGACGACTTATTGCTTTATGAATCAGCTGGGAACTTGCAAAGCAGTGTCATACCATTTAATCACACAATGGATTCAGATCATTCGCTCCATGCACACAGTCAGATCAGCGACGGTCATCTCAAATGCCATATAGGTCCCCTTTCCACATCGTGAATCATTATTTTGTCGGTGGGGAGTCAAAACCTCGTAACTACAGCTTGAAAAAGCTGGGGTTACGAGGTTTTGACTCCCCAACGACGAACAATTTTACTTTAACTTTCTTTGGACTCTGCTCGACAGGTTAAACTATTCTGATTTGCCGTATTCAGGAATGCATCTTTCTTCGTAAATTGACAATTACACAGAAATTACACAGAAACCTTTAAAGCAGATTTACAAGTGCAAGTAATCATTGGGTTTAATGTAATGTCTGATTACCCTTCCTGATAACATAAATTTGAGCCAGGGTCTGGAAAAAGGTCCCTTAAGGTTTTTGAGCCCAACACGGTTCCAGATCAGCCTGCGTATACACGCAGTCTGATCAGGAACCATATTGTCCTCCAATAGCTTCCTCGTGATTTGTAGCAACTGTAAGAGAGCATCATTGATCCTGATTAGACTGCTCTTATGTACATACTGATCTGAAAACATGGTAGTCTCAGATGTTATAATGGGCGTTTTTTCAGATCCTGGCTTTAAGACTTTACTCACTGCCAGATGTGTCATATAAGATCACTAATATGTGACAACAATTAATAATGTTATCATAGATCTGTTCTCAACCCCAACCACCCCAGTCCCTCATATTTTTTTTTCTTTTTCTCACAAATCTCTCTAAAACAGTTACTACAGTATATATAGATATACCTTCGGAAATGCTGGACGAATTTTCTACAAGAAGAAATGTCGACAGAAAAACCAAGACCAAATGTTATTTTCATAACAAAGAAGAGGTAGGGGGAAAATGATAAAATGCCGATCATCATCTAATGTTATTTCCCTGTTTCTAAAGACATGCTAGGGCTAAAAAAAATAGTTGAAAGAGCATAGACAGCGCTTCCCATATTTTAAGCTTTTAAATCTGTCGTATAAAACATATTGATGGAAATAATTTCCTCCAACGCCATAAGCAGTTCTTGATATTTTCCCTATATACGCCAAAAGATGGAATAATTGACCTGATTAAACTAACCAAGTGTCATCAGATAAAATTGGAGATGAATTACTCAGAAACAGACGCGGGTTTGTCTATGAAAAACAAACAAGGACAAATGTTCTTGGGAACTCAAGAATTGACAAAACTTGGTAGGCCTATATGTATGTAAAAATCAGTCTAAAATTGTGGCAATTTATCAAATTGTACTGTTCTTCAAACACATGAAGCTCGTATCAAAGAGATCTTTGAAATTCATAGAGAGAAAAGATGTTTTAAAATCGTATACATGTATCTTTTGCACTAGTTAGTATAATTATCACACAAATTGTCTTCTCTTTGCAATATTCATTTCGTCCTCGACACCACCTTTGTATTTGGACCACCCTCTAGATTGCTGTTCTTTTGTGTATGATTGAGTAGCCTACAGTGTGCACTACTGTGAAAAGACTTATCTTGAGAGGTCATTAAAAGTTCAGCTCTTATTCTTAATGACAAAAATCTTACTGTATCATGCAGGAAGTAATTAGTTGTATACATAACTCCTCCAATGTCATTAGTCAAATTTATATTTTTTCTTGGAACTTTTAAACTTGAACGATTTTCTTGGATATTCCAATTAAGTAAGAGAAAATGCACTTGAAACTCGTTGTGTCGAAGTCGATATATCGAAAAGTTTGACTCGTACAATTTTTCTTTACTTTTGAGTATATGATGTTTAATCCGTTTCAAATTGTCATCAAGCACGTTCATACTTAAAATACCAGCATAGAAGAAAATGTATTTCAACGATTATAATTCTTTCAAAATAACATTTCTAAAAAATCCCTTGATGATGACGCGACCAAATTTTTCACTTCGACATAAGGAAAAATTCGACCTGTCTGATGTCGAATGTCGAATTTATACTATATGTAAATAAACTTGGATCTAGAAATGGTCCCTTACAGCATTCGATGCTAAAGGAGAATCAGATCGACTTGTTGCTATAATAATGGTCTGATCAGGGCCGATATTCTTCCATTAAAGTTACTAAATGTTGTGACGAAGCTTTTATAGAGCTGAACACGTATCTATTTCTCCCCAAACGCATTAAACCTTTCCCTAACGGCAAAATTAGGATGTGTTCCAATTTGAAAGCTGCTGCAGACGACAATTTCAAGTGAATGAAATTTAGAATTTTTTGGACTTTTTGAGTAGAAAACATTGTGGGAAATGAAAAAAATTGCTTGTCACAAGCAATTTCTTCATTTTCCACAATGTTTTCCAAAGCCATTATCTTGTAGGGAGTCAAAAAGAGTCATTGTGTGGTAATGGGTTAATTTCTTAAGCATTTCGTCGCTTTTCAACAAAAAACTCGTAACTGCAGCTTTACTGCAGTTACGAGGTTTTTGTTGACAAGCGACGATTTCTTGTTGTTTATCCTAGTTACGTCAACAGATGTATTGAATAACTGTCCTGGTAAGGCTAATTAAGTGTCATCAGATAAGACTGGCGCTGAATCATTTAGTTATAAAGTGTGTCTGAGAGGGAAATGATAAACAGTGCACTTGGGTAATGAATGATAAATGTCCTGGAAATTCTGATTTTTGTATCGCCTCGCAGTATATTTGTTGCATAATACACATTTTGTGGATAGATCTTTCTTTCATATATTTGTATATTTATTTGGTACAAAAAATTTTTTTACTGTGAATTTAACCGATGATAAAGTCAATAAATATATATTTTTTAGAAAAAAATACATATTTCAATGAATTGAAAACATAATGTTTAAGTTCATTGTTGGCTATAATTTATATCTTGCAAACCCATGACAAAAAATGAGGTGATGCTTCCGCTAGTATTAACTCTATTTTTTTAATTAAAGAAAAGAGTAAATACGAGCAAAGCAATTCCAACCACAGTTATGAACTTTATTTTTGTATAAAACATATTCATAGGAAATGTGTCCTCCCACGTCATTATAAATTCTTGTTGTTTTCCTAAGATACGTCAAAAGATGGAATAATTGTCCTAATAAGTCTTATCAAGAGTCATCAGATAAAATTTGGTCTTAATAACCCGGAAACAAACACGAGTTTGCCCGAGAAAAAATACGACATTAAATTATATTGGACTAGAATTCGACTTTGATGTACATTATTCTTAAGATTAAATATCTTGGTTGGCAAACAGTTAATTCTCGTGCACTATCCAAGGATAATCTTGAGTGCATCTTGAAAGTGTACTGATATCGCACTGAAAGTATAGTTCGCATTCTTGATGTCATAAATCTTTATATGTTTCATGCGATTAGATACGTATTTTCTCAAACATCAAAGGGAAATAGTGTTGTACGTCAGTAGATAGAATAATTGTCATGGTCAGACTAATCAAGTGTCATCAGATAAGATTGGGACTTAATCACCCAGCAATAAAGATGGGACAAGTACGTCTGGGAACAATAATAAACAGAGCACTTTGATAATAAACAATGCATGGAAACTTGACTTACGAAAAATCCTCATATCATATAGGAAAAAAGACGCTGAAATGGTAATCATGCAATTTTTATAACAGTGCCTATAATCACACGCTCTTACAACCCGTCGTGCGTCTTTATAACTCGTGCGTTTTAAACCGCACGATTTATAAAGACACACGACGGGTTGCAAAGAGAGACTAAAGAAATATTCTAAATTTTCAGCACATGGCTTTGACATTTAATTCAACAAAGGACAATTATAACAACTGGAAACTTGTATCGTTTCGTTTTGCTGCTGACTTTAACTGTGAACCCTTCATCAGTACTACCACTGCAACCATAAAATCCTTTTCTAGCATCATGTTGCTCATTCTTGTTTGGTTTACAAATGATGATATAACAATGATAATAATATATTTATATTCCTCGTGAGTTCTTATCCGAGAGACATTTTCGGAGTCATTTCCAAAGATATTTAAGGTCAAACAAAATGTGTAGTTCAGATAACATGTGGGTTGGGAAATAGGCTCGGTCTGTCAGCCCTTTTTATCTGGGCTTTGTTGTCGATGTTGTTGTTGCTGTTCTTGCAAATAAACAGTAACATTTTTCTGGGGTCGGTCGTGAAACATGAACTTCAATTTTTTTTTTTTTTTTAGATTTTGCCCTTTTTGCAAATACAGATTCCACAAGAAACAGACGTTATATGCGTATGGTGACGGTTCCGCGTCAATGATCACAACATTCTGTTGTTTGTCCTGGCGTCGATACAGTACCATTTATTGGCGTCACCTGATTGGACGACGTGTTGTCCGCTGCTCGTTCTTTCTCCGTGACGTCATGAAGGTATCTGAAAGTACATTTGAGCTGGGATCTAAAGAAATTGCCCTTATATTATTTGAGACCAACGTGGATCAAGATCAGCCTGCGTTTACACGCAGGCTGATCTGGATTCATGTTGTTCTCTAACACTATTAGTGTATTTAAATAACCTGCATCAACTGTGAGAGATAGGTTTTATTAAATCAGCATGCACTTAAGAAAAGGCTCATCTAAAAACATGACGATCTCAACTGCTATGTACAAAGTACCTGTTCATAAGTATAATGTGATAAATAAATCAACCTCGCACCAATGATCAAAATACTGGTTCATACTTGGAAAAGTATGCTAGCGTGATGCGAGCGGATATTGTAAAGACTGCAGTTTGTACTTTATTTATGGTGTCCTGCAGATAACTTAAAGTACAAATGAGACATGACAAGTTGGCATACATCTACAGAACGTCACGAAAACCTACAGCGAATAGAAACATAGCCTCCATAATATGTGTTAGGTCTGTAGTTAGTGCCAAATTGTTTCACGTGTGTCCGAACCTCGAACAATTTCTTCGAATCTGTATGCTTTAGAGGAAGCGAGATTCTCAGTCAATTTGGAAGCATTGTATATTGCTTCATTCCAGCATTACTTTTCTCTAAACTACATCCTTTCCTTAATTTAGCATGATCAAGATTTATGCTAAATTGGATAATAAAATCGGTGTAAGAAACATAGCAAGAAAAATGATGCTGATGCAGTTCTTAACATTGTTTAATGATGCTGTTTATGAAAGGGTTAAACTGGACAGACCAGACCTGGTACTGTTCTGCGTAAATAAGTTCATAACTTTGTTCGCTCCTACAATACCATGATCCATTTCCCTAGAGAACCAGTCATTGAGAGAAATGTCACAAGTATTTTACGGCGTCACCGGTGAAAGATAATCCTGTTATTTGAACGTCTTTTCAGTTACTTTGTGTAGGCATACCACTGGGTTTTATTCTCGCCAATGCTTATTAAGGTTTACGAACTGAGAATGAAATGCAGAGCCAGACGCGAAATTTGAAAAGTGCCAGTAATTCCTAAACTGCGTTACATTTCCATTCCAAATATAAACATAAGCATTTTGTAAGGTTTAGAATTTTGAATTAACGCATACTTGTGGAAATATTTGACAAAAATGTTCAAAATTACCTCCCTTGCATATGAATATAGTAAAATAATATTTGTAAATTATTTTCTTCTTGAAGCATAATCTTGAAATCCGGCACGGTGAATCAACTTATGTGCAGTTTATTTGCAAGTGTGTATAATTTGATGCATTTCGTATGGCCAAAAAGTGGTGTTTTAATTCTCAGTTCGTAAACCTTAATAGTCGCGAACATTCAGTTAAATATTTGAATTTCCTCTTTTTTAAAAGGAAACATCGAATCTACACCTTCTATTAAGTTGTATGTCTAGTTGCGAGGAAGCAGAGAATAATTATGTTCTAGTCCCAAACATTCTTTCCAATACATCGCTGCTTTTCAAAAACAACAAGCTGCAGTTACGAGAGTTTGGCTGAAAAGCAACGGTATATTCTATAAAGAGATCATGGCTCACAAGACAAAATGGTACATGATACATTTCGCCCGGATAATTCTACTGTCACATGTATTTTTGAGCGTCATTGATCAATGACAGATAATCCTGTAAGATCGTCTTTTCCAGTGAGATTTGTGAGACTTTTATTGGATTAATTTCCCATCTTCGTTTATCACCCTTCTCACGAACTCTGTCCTCGGTATATATTTATTCTCACGAACTTTGTCCGCGATATGTATGTTAACTAAATAAAAAAGATATAAACGAAAAATGGCATCCATGGTTTTTCCTTGCATTGTCTTGAAAACTGACAGATAATCATATAAAAAGTCTTTTCCGGCGAGATTTGTGAGACTTTTATTGGATTAATTTCCCATCTTCGTTTATCACCTGCTAGCGAACTTTGTCCTCGGTATGTATTCCCACGAACATAGTCTTCATATGTATGCTAACAAAATAACAACGAAAAATGGCATCACGTATTTCTCAGTATTGACGTGGACGTGACTTGTGAGCAATTCATTGGATTAATTTCCCATATTCATTTCCAAAGCATGTCGTCGACACATGTGTATACTTACTAGGTAACTAGATTAACCCTTTCCCAAACAAAACCTGGTTTCGACGTCCCTATTAGAAAAGGCTAGGGAAAACATTGAGACAAAAGAAGAAACTGCTGATAATCAGCAGTTTCTCCTTTTGTCTCAATATTTTCTATGACATATTTTACACAAATTTTATGTCTAATATTTTCCATTTTGTTATTTGGGGCAGCTTTTGAATTGGAACACCCTAAAATTGTGCCGACCGTTTGGGAAAGGGTTAAAGAGAGCCTAACGAAAGTGGTGTCATGACTTCTCTGCGATGTACGTTTGGGATTTGTGAAATAAAATCTCTCGATTCCATACGATATGGTTCTAAAGTAATTACTAAAAATGTTGACACTTGGAAAGTAGTTTAACCCATTACCGCGTAGTGGTGATTTTTGACGCCCTACGTGAAAAGGGACTTGGAAAACATTGTGGTGAATCAAGCAATTTCTTCATGATTACCCACGATGTTTTCTACCAAAAAAGACAAAAAGGGTAAAAATTCGTTTTATTGGAATTATCTTCTGCATATTTTAAAATTCATACCAGTCTGAAGTTTTGCTGTCTAGTAATGGTTTAAACAATATTTACAGTAATACTTACATTGCTAGACCCAGAGCGACACACAAAGATCCTCCGATGAAGAAGAATATTTTACCATCAACTGATCCATGCTTGTGGGCGTACACAAACACAAATATGATCTCACTGATCACTTCACATAATAGTTCAGAGGCGAGGAATCCGGCAAACAGCGCACCTGGGACGATCAACAACATCATGTCAATATAATTATTATAAGATGGATCATTTTATTTAAATGCCATTTATTTAGATAATTTTATATAAGTTTGACTATCTGTAACAGTGAACTCAAAATAAATCTAAAAATTTATATGATTAGATGACTTAAAGTAATGTAACGGATTATATATATTGTCACATACAGAGACCAAATTCAGTGACATACGTTTGTACTTGGTTGAATTTGGAAAATGACACTTGCGGAATTTGAGACCTCCAACTATTCAGATCAATCTTTACCTAACTGCTGTCTAATAATAGTCCTCGTTGCTCTCCAAAAGTTGCTACAAGTAATAAATGGATCTTGACCAGGCTGTGCGTATTCACAGTCTGATCTTGATCCAAATTGCTCCCGAGTGTCATAAAGGTCACTTTTCTAGATCCCTGCTCAAACCTGTTCACAAATATAACTCGAATAGTAGATCTAACAAATGGGTATTTCTAAACAAATACATCAACAAGTAGGCCTAAAAGACGTTATTTCTTCTCAATTTTCCCCCTGTATCACAATTTTACCATACCGTACCTTGATGTGTGGGCCCCGCCCGCCTGGATGCCATAGAACGAATCAATGGTTTGGGTACTATCATTAAACTGCCAGCAGCAAGACCTGCAAAAATCATTCCCAATAATATTCTCTCAAATAATGCCTGTTCTTTTTTTTACTTTGTGAGAAATAAGTTCGGACAATTGTAAGCAACAAAGTATTGATTTTTAGACCAAATGTTTACTGCAAAGAAGTTCAACCTGCATATCGTCGCTGTAAATGCAAAACCTCGTACCTCGTTTTCGGAAAATTTTAAGGGGGAAGGAAAAATGTGTTATAACTTTTCCCAAACTGAAAGGTTTTACTTGAAGTTTGGACATACTGTTCACAAATAAAGATTCATTAATACTGATTGGTAACATATCTCAAAACACGCAAGAATTGTCGTAACTGGACACAAAAGATTTACTTTGAAAAACACAAAATTCGACATACGAGATTTTGCATTTACACCGACGATATAAAAAAAAATCATTTCAAATGTCATTGCGCCTGAAACGGATTTCATTCTGTAAAATTTAATTTAGTTTTATCCAAGAGATGTTTAGAAATCAAGATGGAGTTATATAAATTTCTTTAGATATGTATATCATTTCCATATCTTTGCAATTATTTGAAATGGATAATTATGTTCCTAGAAATAAGTAATGACGTAGTTAATTGTTTCTTATAGTCCTACATCTAGCTATTTAAATGCACCATAAACATGACGTTTTGCTAAAAATGCAGATCGTTTGCATATTTTCAGAGTTCAATCTGCGTTTAAATACGTTAAATATGTAAATGATATACAAATAAGAAACATTACCGACAAAATACAGAGCCTTGCTATTAGCGATCGCTGTCGCTATGTTAAAAGCTATGGCGGAGATAATCCCCAAAACGGCTATCGTAGGCTGAGATAAACAAGTCTGAAAGAAAAATATCATTTCGGTCAATTAATTCTGTTGTTGGTGGTAATATGTATTTGAGCCGGGATCTGGAAAAACGTCCCTTAAGGCATTCGAGAACAACATAGATCCAGACCAGCCTGTGCATACGCACAGTCTGATCAGGACCCATGTTGTTCTCTAATAGCTTCTTTGTGACCTGTACTAACTGAAAAAGAGCAGCATGGATGCATATTGGACTGCATTTGACAACAGGCTGATCTTGAAACTCAATTTTAACAAATGCTTTAAGGGACGTTTTTCCAGATCCCGGCTCATTTATTTCTAAAGACGACACACATTCATTTATAACAGAGCTCTTGAGTTTCTTTCGAGGTCGGAAGCACAAATGACCTTTTAGTTATTTATTAATTTTATAGATAGAAGGAAATATATTTCCTAATTTTGGGACCCTTTCTCAACTTAAAACCCAGAAACGTTATGATACAATGTGTTGCAAAACCCAGTAGTTTCTAGACCTTAGTCGAGTCTAGAACAATAAATGTTGTAGAGTGAGCTTTCATCCAGGATCTTGAGAATTGGCTTTATGGCTATTCATAGCTAATTAGCTTTGTCCTGACATGTATCAACTTTAAAAGAGCAAAATAGATTACGACC
>CAVMGG010000700.1:0-48553 GCA_963680895.1 Fragum sueziense
AAATGCAATTTTGCTGCGCACTGACTTTTGAAGAGCGGGCGATTATTTCCTGTTCTGCGGGAGTTGCCACACACGAAATTTTGAAATCGCGGGAGTGAAATTAACATCAGCGGGAATCGCGCGATCGCGCGCCCTGGATGCAACACTGCAAGTGATGGTTCTTTTTCCCCTGATAGGTCACGAATCATTAACAATCTCTATAACAAAACTTGTCGTTTAAATCTAAGTACATAATAACCTATAACTCTGATAATAAGTGTAATTATCACCATCATTCCGACGTAACACGGAATTTCCAGGTCGAGGCCTGCGTTCTGTAATATATCGTCTGGGTAAACAAACGCAGTACTGTTTGTGGTGCATTGTGGGTACTCTAGTGCATTCGTATCATTACATCTGCAAAATTTAACAAACCATAATTATACCCCACAGTGACTCCTTTTGACTCCCCACAGGGTTATGGCTTTGGAAAACATTGTAGACAAGAGGGCCAGAATGGCCCTATATTGCTCACCTGAAAGAAGTTTAAGACACGCCCACTTTTTTGACGAATCAAAAATTTGCAAACAAATTTTGAAAAGGGCCACTGAAGGAACATTGTTGCCAAATTTGTTTCAAATTGACCCTATGCTTGATTTTTAAAGAATTTTCTTATGATTTCTCTAAGTCTGATAAGCCACGCCCTGCCACACCCACTTTTTTTGACCAATACAAAATTTTCCAACATATTTTGAAAAGGGTCACTCAAGGAACATTTCTGTAAGTTTGCTTCAAATTGGGCCAATGGTTGATTTTTAAAG
Source organism: Fragum sueziense (assembly GCA_963680895.1). NCBI lineage: Eukaryota > Metazoa > Mollusca > Bivalvia > Cardiida > Cardiidae > Fragum > Fragum sueziense. The sequence continues at coordinate 801 of CAVMGG010000700.1, forward strand.
AATTTTCTTAGGATTTCTGTACGTCCGATGAGCCATGCCCATTTTTTTCTTACAAAAAAATTTGAGAAAAAATTTTGAAAAGAATCACCCAAGGAACATTTCTGCCAAGTGTGGTTCAAATTGGGCCAATGGTTGATTTTTAAAGAATTTTCTTATGATTTCTCCAAGTCTGGTAAATGCTGACCTGCCACGCCCACAATTTTGGATGAAAAAAAAATCCGTGAACAAATCTTAAGAAGGGTCACCCAAGGAACATTCCTGCCAAATTTGGTTTTAATTGGCCCTATGGTTAAGGAGAAGAAGATTTTTGAAGAATTTTTTAACAATTTCTCTTGGTTAGATAAGCCCCGCCCTGCCACACCCACATTTATTGACGAAACTATAGATTTATGAACAAATGTTGAAAAGGGTCACTCAAGGAACAATTCTGCCAAGTTATGTTCAAATTGGCCCATTGGTTGATTTTTAAAGAATTTTCTTAGGATTTCTCTGAGGCTGATAAGCCCCTTCCTCCCTGCCACGCCCTCATTTTTTGACAAATGTAAAAATTTGTGAACCAATTTTGAAAAGAGAGACTCAAAGAACATTCCTGCAAAGTCTGCTTCAAATAGGCCCAATAGTTAATTTCTAAAGAATTTTCTTATGATTTCTCTAAGTCTGATAAGCCCCTTTCTCCCTGCCACGGCCACAATTTTTTACAAATGAAAATATTTATGAACAAATTTTAAAAAGAATGGCTTAAGGCACATCCCTGCAAAGTCTGATTCAAATTGGCCAAATGGTTGATTTTTAAAGAATTTTCTTATGATTTTTCGAAGTCTGATAAGCCCCTTTCTCCCTGCCACGGCCACGTTTTTTGACGAATCAAAAATCTGAGAACAAGTTTTGAGAAGGGTCACTCAAGGAACAATTCTGCCAAGTTTGGTTCAAATTGGAACAATGGTTGATTTTTAAAGAATTTTCTTCGGATTTCTCTAAGTGCGATAAGCCCCGCCCTGCCACGCCCACATTTTTTGACGAATCAAAAATCCGCGAACAAGTTTTGAGAAGGGTCACTCAAGGAACATTTCTGTCAAGTTTGGTCAAAATTGGCCTGTTAGTTTTGGAGAAGAAGATGTTTGAAGAAATTGTTGACGGATGGACAGACAGACGGACAGACGGACGACGGACGGTGAGTGACCACAATAGCTCCCCTCGAGCACTTCTTGCTCAGGTGAGCTAAAAATGCAGAAATTGCTTGTGACAAGCAATTTCTTCATTTCCCACAATATTTTCAATACAAAAAGACAGACATAAGTAAAATTTCGTTCACTTGATATTTTTGTCTGCAACATCTTTGAATTTGGACATGACTAAAATTTTGCTGTTTGGTAATGGGTTAAAGGGACATTTCATTCCAATTTCAATTTTTTAAAGTATGTCTAGATGCCAAGATGGGTTATTCTAATGAGAATAAATACTATTAGTTTTTTTAAGTTGTTGCCAATAAGCGAGTAACACGCATTTAAAGTTGAGACATAATCGATAAATTGCATATAAATCCGAACTGTTGTCCACAACAATTTGTTCAATTTTAACACAAAAATATAAATTTCTCGTAAAGGGTGCAATATTTTGGCTTAAAATTTTCAGAATTTTCATAAGGAAATATGCTCTTTCAGATAAAAATTAAAGTAAAATTTATGAAAAAAATTCTGAAATGTCACTTTAATTATACCCCAAAACAGCTCCTTGTTGCAAGATAACAATATTCCAACAAGGTGCAATAATTCAGTCAATAATAAGTAAATTCTAAATAAACTTTATTATGCACATTTATAACTTAACTGTAAACTTTGAATGAAATCTGTACAACTTAATGAGTGGACAAACACTTTGTCTACAAGGCCATGGGTAGTACTCCAACTTTGAATATTTTCTGCATTACTAAAGACAAATATAAAAGATTTTGCAAGTTTTGTTGTCTTTAACCAGACTCAATTTTTGTCAAAGGATTGAATCAAACAAAGATGGTTGAAACAAGATACGTTTGAGACAAATACAAATGCCCTTGAAATGTTACGTTGAGATTTTTATGACAGACAGATGAACGGGCATACATACAACAGCAAAACAATATGCCCCCAATCTTGTGAAATGATGAATAACAAAATGTGTTTGTGAAACACGAATGTCCCCCAAAATGGCCATTCTTCTAACATGTTTTAAAAAGTTTTCATGTAAAGGGTTGATAAGGGTTATAAGATGACCTTGAGGAATGTAAAATTACATGGTTTGGTTTATTTGGGTTATACGCCGTTTTCAACTGCTATGGTCATATCACGGCGGCTGGGGCACCTACAGTACAGCTCGCGCGTTTTTTGCCTAATTCCGCGCATCGCCGCGATTGGATTTCGGGTGGATTCGGGTGGAAAAACACGGCGGCCGTGGCAAGCGAGTTTTACCACCCGAAATCGCGGGAATTGCCGCGATTTTATTGCCGCGATTCGCCGCAAATCGCGGTGATTTGCGTGGACAGGTAAACCTGTATTTCCTGGCTGATTTATCGTAATTATTGGGTTTTAAATATATATTTGGTTTTGAAAAATCGAAAATGCACAACACTTGCAGATTTGATTTTTGTTTATTTTGCATGAGTTTGTGGATTATTCTTCCACTTCAACAGGAAAAATGACCATTTTGCCTTCCTTTCAACGTATTCTAAGTTAGTTTTCTTTTATCTTTGTTTTATTTTTTCGTAAAAATGATTTGAGAATATTGAGATAAAAGAAGAACATGATGATTATCACCCTGGTCTTCTTGTGTCTCAATATTTAGTTCCTATTGTTGTGATGTATCCTTCACACTCAGAACTAACTTCAGCAACACCCATCTTATCGTATGAGAAGACTTTTTATAGGACGTGAAAAATCATAGAAATTTCGGAAATGGCGAAACAAAGAATATAGCGTCATGCATACAATATTGGAGTTTCTTTTAACATGCATACAAGTTCCAACATGGTAAAAAGGAACCTTAAATACCAGTCGCAGATTATATGGTTTATTTTGTAAATTGAAAAGTAGTCAAATACTAATGCGCATTATTTTGATATGTAATTCAAGCAGAGAAACTTCGTATTTATGACCGGGAGGACAACGTGCAGTTTACGATTTCATGTACATGTATCTGAAAAAAAAAACCCAAAATATTATATAAACTACTAATCAAATTAAATCAAACATAACAAAACATAATGTACAGAGAAGCGGAAAAAACCCTGTTCTATATTATATGATAGTCTATAACTATATATGTATATTTTAATTTACAAAAACGATGTGTTATTACCGGACTTCATAGAACTTTACAGAAAACGTGTGTATTTAACATAACATTTCTTTCTATTTCTGAAATAGATCTATTAATCAATTTAAAAACACACTCAGGATGAATATAATACAAACGCATTTAATACTTAGCGCTGTACATGTAGGATGATATTGGCCTTACCTGGCATTTCCAACCGAACACGGCGAATCGCCGCGATCGCCGCGATCACCCACCCATCGCGGCGATTCACGGTGATGTGTGAAAATTTCGAGTGGAAAAACGCTGTGGTCGCGATGGCAAATCGCCGCGATTTTCCACCCTAATTTTATTTTGACCGCGGTGGGCGAGCGTTTTAGGCAAAAAACGCGCGAGCTGTACTGTAACCATGGATTCCTGTCGTTTCTCATACCAGTACTACTACAACACCCTAACTGAGCCTCCAGCTGCTCCCCTACATAGGATCACCATATCAAACCATTGATGGGTGACATTTTTGTCAGAAAAGGGTATTTGCCAGGGCCGGGTATCGAACCCTGGACCTCTCGAATGAGAGGCAGATATGCTACCAACTGCGGCATGGCAGCGGCGTCAAATTGCATGGAACAGATAGATATCATTGAAAGAAAGTTACATACCATATTTGAGCTTTGTATGTCAAATACTTTTGAAGAAAAGGCAAATGTTAAGTTTTCGGACAGACAGATGGACGTGAGTAAAACAATATGCTCCCAATCTTTAGATAAAGGGCGAATAAAAATAAGAAATGCAACTTACGATGTGGGTGGCATGTCTTTAAACAATATGATATTCAGCGCACCAAAAGAGTACAGCATGATTGAGAAGTACTTGCCCCATTCTAACCAAAATGGAATACTCTGAGTGAAAAACCCGCCTGAAATTATATCATGAACATTTGAGTGTGAATCTGGAAAAAGGTCCCTTGTGGCAATTGAGACTTCCATGGATCCAGATCATAATTTCTATGTTTTTCAATGAAAACCTCATAACTGCAGCTTGTTTTAAGCTGCAGTTATGAGGTTTTGGTTGAAAAGCGACCATTTGTACCTTAGCCCTTTTCCAAAACAGTAAAAATTTTGGGTTGATCGATTCTAAAGCTGCTGTAAACAACAAAATGGATGATGACAAAAGTAGAATTTGTGTACAATATAGCACAGAAAATATTGAGGCAAAAGGAGACAATGCTGATTATCAGCATTTTCTGCTTTTGTCTTAGTATTTTCCTAACCCATTTTTATTAAATTAAGCATGTCAAAACCAGGACTTGTCTAGGAAATGTCTATCAAAGTCCTTGCTGCTCTACAAGAGTGGATAGAGAATACAAAGAATGTATTTGAAAGCAGAATTATTAATTTGCATCTATGTTGTCTAAATGGCACAAGAAACAATTTTTCCAGATCATAATTTATTTATATTACATTTGTATAAGTATATGGTTAACCTTTGTATTGCTCTAAGTTTTCCCTGTCCAAACAGTGTTTCAAAGGATTATTGACATGTGATTGATTGATTGTTTGTTTGATTGATTGGGGTTTAACGCCTCTTTCAACTAGCTGCTATGGTCATATCGTGCAAGCTGGAGCATCTAACCATAGATTCCTGTCATTTCTGTTACCATTATTACATCAATATCCTTTCTAAGCCTCTAGCTACTCACCCACATAGGTAACGATTATTTAACCCTTTCCCAAACAAGACCTGGTTTTGATATCCCTAACAGAAAATGCTTGGGAAAACATTGAGACAAAAGAAGAAACTGCTGATAACCAGCAGTTTCTCCTTTTGTCTCAATATTTTCTGAGCCATATTTTACACAAATCCTATCGTTAATAACACCAATTTTGTCATTTGTGGCAGTTTTTGAAGTGGATCGCCCTAAAATTTTGTTGTTTGGGAAAGGGTTAATCATCGGTGGTAGACTAATGTCAGAAAGGATGCTTGCAGCAGCCAGGGATTGAGCCCGGGACCTCATGAGTGAGAGTCTGATGCGCTATGGCCGCATTTACTGGCACAAGAAGAGTTTATTCAACATCATATCTCACTCAAAATTTTATTCTATGAAAGATACCAGATTAAATTAAGACTGCCTGCACACTTAGAGACAAAAAGAAAGAGAAAATCCATACAACCTTACCTATCATAAATGAAGACAGCATATAACTGACCATGCAGGTTAAAGCAGGCTTCAACTCAGGAAAAACTGTAACTATTAGTAACCCTGTAGCCTGCAATATCAACAATAGGGTGTTAGAACAAGACTTACATTAAGCCTTTCCCAATCAGCCAAATTTCGGACTACTGTATGTGTAGATATTTTCGCGGAGCGAAATTTTCGCGGTAGGGCCCCAATTTCCAGTTTTACAAATTTTCGCGCAACTTTGAATTCGCGGAGAGACAAAATAAGAATTCTTAATTTCGCGCACAGCAAAATGAATGTAAGAGCTGGGTAAATACTCTTTCTTATTTGCAGTATCTTAAACACTCAGGAGTAGGAGATTAAGCGGATATTGCTCCACTGTAAATAATAATTTTCTTTATGCATTCTAACAAAGGGTTTGTTACATGTATTTCAACCAAGTAATGCCAAACAATACATTGTCCGATAAAGTGTTTTATGGTTATTCACAGTTTTATTGTTCAATTAGTTTTGATGCATGTATCTTGTCACCTTCTTTATTCAACACATTTAGACAATAAAACATATACATGTACGAACTGAATGTATATTCATGTAATGTTTATAATAAACACCCTGGCATAAATTTCAACTTACGCGAAAATTAAACTTTTCAGGAAGAATTGAGAGTACAAATATTTGCGCAATCATGAATTCGCGGGCCGATGGTCTAGCGCGAATATAGCGAAAATTAGAAGCCCGCGAATATTTCTACACATACAGTATTTCAATTTTAAAGATGTTGCAGACAAAGAAATGAAAGCAAATAAAGATATAATATGTGTGCAATATGGCACAAAAAACATTGAGGCAAAAGGAGAAAATGCTGATTATCAGCATTTTCTTCTTTTGTCTCAATGTTTTCCCAAGCTAATTTTTCTAAAGACGTCAAAACTGGGTCTTGTTTGGGAAAGGCTTGTTTGGGAAAGGCAACCTTTGAGGTCCCTGTTAGACCTGTAACTGTTTAGATTAAGACGAATATAAAACCCATATCAAATCGGTTGGAAAATATTTGCATACATGATTTGTACGCTTGGTCAGTTTTACATCATAACAGGATTATTCGATTTATGTAATTTCAGCATGAATCTTATTCCATGTGATCTAAAAAGTCTATAAATGGTCCGATGAAATCATAAAAGTCAATTTCTGTACTTCAATTTAACAGGAATAACATTGGATCTTTAAAATTCGAAACATGGCGGGGGTGGAGGGGAGGTCTAGAATACCTTTTAGACAGAACTTTTAGACATACCTGTGCTAAGGGTGCTTGCAACATAACAATCAGCCAAGTTGAAAGGAAGTTGGCCACATTCCCATTCACTGAGACTATATCTACGAAAAGGCACGAAAAATGTTTCTTGCCCTTTTTCTTCAATAATTTCTAAATCCACTTTACTTCATTTCTAAATCAAATTTTATTGAAGCCTTGAAAACCAGCTGTTGTTTAAGACAGGGTTAAAGTTTAAATCATACCTGTGCTAGAGGAATTTGCAACATAACAATCGGCCAAGTTGCAAAGAAGTTGGCCACATTCCCGATGCCTGAGACTAGATACAAAAATAGGTACTGGAACGTCGGTAGGATTAAAACTAGTGCGAGATCGCTCGTAACTTTAGCCAGGTAGTACGCAGACAGACGATAAGATCCTGAGGCTCGTTCTTTGGCTACAACTGCCTTCTCTGCTAAAACTGTGAATATAAAAAATTAACCCTTTCCCAAACAAGACCTGGCCCCGGTTTCTCGAAAAAAACTTAATAGTCTGGTAGTCCAAACTCGAAATTTCAGAAGTGGGAGGCCGGAATGTGTATGGACAAAAGTTGTGTTTTTCCGATTGCCCAACATGTAGGCAACATGGTTTGGCCTGTCTGCAGATTCAAATTTGACTCTTAAGGTCAGAACAGGGGTCAAAGGTTATTGAGTGCAAAAATGACATATTTCGCTATTTTTCTGGATATCTAATCCTCAAACCCAGAATATAAATCTTTAATGATCAAAAGTTGTATTTTCTAGTTGTCCAAAATGTTCGCTACAAATTTTCACAAGTCTTTATATTCATTATTGGTTCTACAAGGTCAAAAAATGGGTCAAAGGTCACTAAGTGCAAAAATCCTTAAAATTCATATATGTCCTTTTCAAGACATCCGGACATGAAAGTTTGAGTTACGAATAGCCGAAATTTATGTTTTCTAATAATGAAATATGTTAAGGAAATTTTTGGGTCCTGTCTGCAGATTCCCAACTAGTTATTGAGGTCAGAAAATTGGGTCAAAGGTCACTGGGTGCAAACCCACTATTTGAAATTATTCCTGATTGGATTTAAAGGTTTTGAACGTTGGTGTTTGCTAATTAAAGAAATCAAAATTGTATTTTATGCCTGCTAAATGTGTAAAAGATATGTTTGCCCATATCTGCAAATTCAAAATTAGAACCAAGAGTTTGTACAAAGGGGTCAAAAGGTCAAAGAGTGAAAAAATAACATATTTCGCTATTCGGCCAGATCTCTAATCCTCAAATCTAGAAGCTAAATCTTTGGTGATCCAAAGTTGTGTTTTCTAGTTGTCCAGAATATTTGCTACAAGTTTTGTCAAGTCTGCATATTCATTATTGGTTTTATAAGGTCAGAAAGGGGGTCAAAGGTCACTAAGTGCAAAATTTTTAAAATTCATATATGTCCATTTCAAGACTTCAGGACATGAAAGTTTGAGTTATGAATAGCCAAAATTTATGTTTTCTAATTATGAAATATGTTGAGGAATTTTTGGGGTCCTGTCTGCAGATTGCCAAATAGTTATTGAGGTCACAAAATTGGGTCAAACGTCACTGAGTGCAAACACACTATTTGAAATTATTCCTGATTTGATTTGAAGGTTTTGAACGTTTGTGTTTGCTAATTAAAGAAATTGGTTATATTTTATGCCTGCTAAATGTGTAAAAGACATGTTTGCGCATATCTACAGATTCAAAATTAGAATCAAGAGTATGTACAACAGGGTAAAAGGTCAAAAAATGCAGTTTTTGAAACTTTCATATATGTGTGTTCCAAGACTCCCAAACATGGAACGAATAGCTATGAATAGATAATAGTTTTCCAGTTGCTATACAATTATGTGTTTGGGATCTTTTGTTTCCCATCTACATATCCTTAGTTGCTTTTTAAGGTACGAAAGGGGAGCCAAAGGTCAGCGAGTGCAAGAACACTATATGAAATTAATCCTGGTCCATAAAACGTTTCAAAACATTGGCATAGGCTAATCAATGAATAAAAGTTGTATTTTATGCCTGTCAAATGTACAGATTACATGTTTACCCCTGTTTACATACTCAAAATTGAAATATTGGGTGGACACAATAGAGGCCAAAGGTCAAAGAGGGCAAAAATGTACTAAAAGGTTAAATAAATTCTCAGAAAATATGCTGTGTATAAAAAAGATACATGTATGCAAAATTGAGGTTTCAATGATACTCATTCTGACAGTAACTTTGGTTTAAAGTGTGTTCAAGGAATCACAGTAGAGTTCAATAAGACCAGCATCAAACGATGAAAGTACTGAATAAGGTTATCTTGACCTCGGAAATTAACTGAATGTGTGATCTTGTTACAAAGATTTAGGCAGACTAAACAGAGAAAAATGAAAAGCGAAATCGATTGGCAGTGTCGTAATATTTTTTATTACAATACTATAAAACCTTTGTCCAACAATGTATCTGTATAGAAAATAATTTGCACAATCAGATTTTGGCTTCATTTTTCATCGTCTAGCTATGTATTGTTAAAAACGACAGAGTCATTGTTGCAGCAATGATCAACATGTTCCTTTTTATATAAATTCTGTAATATTTCTTATCTTAATTTCAGTATTTCAATGTCAAATTACATGAATGCATTTGTCATATAAATTGTTTATTATCCAACCCGTTTTGGGGTATTGAGACAAAGCACAACTTATTTTTGGCAAAGATGCATCATGCATGCGTTCAACTTTGTCCTTGCCATAATTTGTATATGATTAAATTGATATCAAATTAATTTGGCAAAACCATTCTCTTCAATGAATGAATATGTTATCTATACAATTTTGAGTAAAGCCAAACTTCAAATCCTGTTGTAAGTACTATACAGCCTTAGGCTCATGCCAGGATCTAATTCACAGACCAAAACCTGTTCCAAAACCTTGTTCAGCTTCGGATATGTGCATCTTGCTTTCACATGACAAGTCAGAAAATACCCATTTTCATTCTTTGATTGAAGTAGGGACTTGATAACAGATCCCTACCGTGTCTCCCATAGGAAGACTTCGGTGTGGGTAGAGGAATGCATGTGTCTGCTTCTCCTGACTACAATTTCTACAGTATGGATGAATTTTCTAAGGTTTTTACACAAGTTCTTTTAATGTGTGTAAATTTTTCACATGAGGTACATGTTCACATATTATAATTGTTCTCTTCATTAGTGAAGATAAAACAAAACTTACAATAAGAGTGAGTATACATGTTTGTGAATGAACCCAGCAATATAATACAGATTCAAAACCCATATATTATGCCTTTCACTGTTTATGTGTTTTCCGTAAGGAAGAATCTATACTTGCATTCAAAAATAACTTCTATGAAAATACAATAGTATTAGATGTATCCTTGGTTGTAAGTTTGTAAATTTGCATGGTATGATTCAATTCAATCATAGCTTTGTAAGCAATATTGAACAAACTGAGTCAACAGAGTAATGGATAGACCCCTTGCCATCTTTGGGGCCTCAGATTTTAAGAAAGAGGTCACATACCAGTAGTGTTTGATTTGTAGCTTAAATGCTTAGTCTGTGCTGTACTGCAGTCTTCGATATGTGTTTGTACATGTACCAATAAACCTTAAAAATCTATTGAAAAAGAGGAATGAACAAGCGAAAATCGAAAATGACTATTACCTCTGTTGTAATTTCAATGAAAATTATCTTGGTATTCTAGATGGTTCGATAGCTGTCCTTGCCAAGAGAGGATTTTCTGAGATTTGGGTTATAGGCCCTAAGTCCACATCTCAATCTGCTCATTTACATGGCTGATGGCCAACGAGCGCAGAATCATCTTGAACATGAGTTATCATTAAAGGTATATAAACTATATATTATGTGGATATTTTCATAAAAAAGAATTCACGAGAAATAATTGTTGTTAAATGCTATATTTCACATGAAACAATATATCTATTTAGATCTAAACATTTGACTTCTCAGAATGGATAAAGTGTCATTCAGTATTATCTTTAATCAAATCTAGTTTCTTTATTATGGACAATCATTTTCGAACAAAAATTACTACCAGATTAAGTACCAATAGAACTTCAATGTTTAATAACTGTTTTTGAGTTCACGTCCATATTTTCAAGCATTTATATCTTTTAAAATGTTTGCACTCTTTGACCTTTGACCTCTATTTTGTTATCTTTGAATCTGCACGAAGACAGAGACAAATATTTCATCTACATATTTAACAAACATTGAATATAACTTTTGTCCAATCATAAGCCAACAAACGTTTAAAATCTTTATTTTGAACTTTGAATAAATCCAAATAGAGCATTTAGCACTCATTGACCTTCGGCTCCCTTTTCTGACCTTAAAAGCCAGCTGGGAGTCTGCAGACAGGAACCAAAAGCTCCCCACTATAATTGGTAACTGGAACATATAAATATTTCCTTTTCATAACTCTTCGTTCCATGTCTGGAAGTCTTGGAATGGACGTATATAACATTCAAGGATTTTTGCACCCAATGACCTTTGACCCCTTGCCTCCATGTTCTTACTTTTATTTTTGAATCTGCAGACAGGGACAAACATGTCATCTACATATCTGACAAACATAAAATACAACTTGTGTCTATTTATAAGCCAATATCATTGCTTTAAAATATTTAATTTTATAAAGGAATAATTTCAAATAGCTATTCTGCACCCATTGACCTTTGACCCCATTTTCTGACCTTATAAACAAGCTAGGGGTCTGCAGACAGGAGCCAAAAATTTTCCAAGTATATTTGGTAATCAAAAAACATTAATACTGTCTATTCGTAACTCAAAGTTTCATGTCTGCGTGTCTTAGAAACAACATAAATGAATTTTAAGAATTTGTGCACTCAGTGACCTTTGACCCCTGTTGTGACCTCATAGAACAGACAATGATTCTGCAGACATGGCAAAATGTGTAGCCAACAATCTGACCAACAAGAAAACACAACTTTCATTCATTCACAAGGAAACTTCTTGGTTCGAGGATTTGAAATGTAACAAAATAGCGATTTTTACATGTTTGCACTCAGTGACCTTTGACCCCTGTAACTCACCCAAAGGTCAATTGCTGACTTGCAGACAGGGCATGTCTGGTGCAACAGAAGTTCCTGAACAACCTCCAGTATAAAACTTTGCATACACATTCCGGCCTCCCACTTTCGATTTCTAGGCCTCTACCAGAAAAAAACTACTAGACTATAAGTATATTCTCATGAGTTCATGCTCAACTTCTATTCAATACCAATCAACGTTGATTGGTATTCAATTGCAGTTCACGTGGATTTCGTGCGATTTGAGCACGATGCTCAGATTTGAGCATGAGAACATACTTAAGTTTTTTCGAGAAACCGGGGCCTGGTTTTGACGTCCTAAATAGAAAAGGCTTGGGAAAACATTGAATCAAAAGAAGAAACTGCTGATAACCAGCAGTTTCTCCTTTTGTCTCAATATTTTCTATGCCAAATTTAACACAATCCCTATCTTTAATAATTTCCATTTAGTCATTTGTGGCAGTTTTTGAAGTGGATCACCCTTAAATTTTGTCGTTTGGGAAAGGGGTAGTACGCAGACAGACGATAAGATCCTGAGGCTCGTTCTTTGGCTACAACTGCCTTCTCTGCCAGAACTGTGAATAGAAAAAATACATCTTTTTCGAATATCAGGGTTTTCCATGACACACAGAATATGTGTCGTCACTATTTTAAAACAAATGACCCCTTACAAATTTACTTGAGGCACATTAATGAAGCAAGTTTTAAAATCAAGATTTTTGTATGATACTTGAGTCCTAGGGCATTTGATCCACAAAATAGTAGAGATGACCCCTAACTTTGAAGGCAAGGGGGTCACAATGACAGGGAAAACCCTGAAATATATGTCCCAAGATGGTGAAATAGCCATGTTTTTCTCCTATTCCTTGACCTTGACCTAAGACTTTGACATTCCAGGACTTTTCAAAAACTTTAACCCGACCTTTAACTTGTGTACTTTGTGAAAGACCTTGACATTTCGCATATCATAATGGATACCTCCTGCCATGACCTATCATTTTGGACAACAAGCTACGACCTAATGACCTTGACTTCGGAGTTTGACATATTTTTCTGCAATGAGAATGTACTTGAAGCATGATTAATTATTGAGGGATTAAAAAGTGTTAGCAAGATGCATGGTATAAATAGAGTTTTCTCTATATTCCTGTCTTCAATAGTGAAGTTGTCTTTCAATATCATAAATTATTTTGAATCAGAATGATGATCAATCAATAGGTGCTGTAACATTTGACAATACTGACCCATCATGCTAAAAGGGACCTTATAGGAAGTGTGAAAAATATCAACCCTAGTCAGACTGCGCAGTTCGCGCAGCCAGACTAGGGCCGACATTTTTCACTGTGTGTAATTTTCTAAATCAGGAATGTTTCCCCTATATTACAATATGTTCATTTTTCGCATACAGTATCCAGTTGACCTGTGCGGAGTCTGACAAATTTGTTAAAATTTTGATTTTTGACTTCTGATAAGGTCCCTTTTAGCGTGACGGGTCACAAATAATCTAAATACTTACAAGTAGTAATCTGCTCAAATGCAGGGTTGAAAGACCAGTAGGAAATTGCAAAAAATATCTGAAAAACAAAGACAAGATGTGTTTGTGAAACACTAATGTCCCCAAATGGCTATTTTTATAGAGAAAATGCCAATGTCAAGTTTTCATGTTAAATTTTTATGTTACGGGTTGATGAGGGTTAACGGATGACCTTGATGAAGGTCATATTGCATGGAATAAATAGATATCGCTGAAAGAAGGTTACATACCAAATTTGAGCTTTGTATGTTGAATACTTTTGGAGATAATGCCCATGTTAATTTTTTGGAAAGACAGACCGACAGACAGAGGCACACAAGTAAAACATTATGCTATTAAACCCTGATACAGTACTTTCAAATACTTTAACCCATTACCAAACGGCACAATTTTAGACTGGTTCAAATTCAAAGATGTTGCAGAAGACAAATTCAAATGATTGAAATTCAAAATTGGTTGGTCTTTTTGGGTAGAAAACATTGTGGTAATTGAAGAAATTGCTTGTCACAAGCAATTTCTCCATTTTCCACGATGTTTTCCAAAGCAATTATTTCGTAGGGAGTCACAAAGAGTCACTGTGCAGTAATGGGTTAACTAAAGAAGATGTATTTCTGAAACACACAGGCCACGGAAACAGCTATTTCTCTACAATATGACCTTAGCATTTGACCTTGACATTGAAGGTCTTACAGCAAGGAGCATCATTGATTAATTGTAATCTAAGGAAGCTACCTAACCAATTGGAAGCACTGGTTTGTGATTTTTTTGCATATAACATGTAACTGTTAAGTGTTTTATGTTAACCCTTGCCAAAAAAAGACAGGGTTTTGATGTCCCTATTAGAAAAGGCTTTGGAAAACATTGAGGCAAAAGAAGGAATTAATGAAATCAGCAATTCCTCCTTCTGCTTCAATATTTTCTGTGCTATATTATACACAAATCCTTTCTTAATCAACAATTATTATGTCGTCTGAAGCATCTGTTAATTTGGTTACCTTTAAATTTTCTGTTATGGAAAGGGTTAAATTAATCTACCAGTATATAAGTCCCATTATAAAACATTGTAAGAAAAGATTAAATAGTTTTAAGACTCCAAGGAACTTACAAGTCCCTGAATATCTCTGACTGTAGACAGTCCAAAGTTTATCTGCCAGTATATAAGTCCCATCATGAAACATTGTAGGAAAAGATAAAACAGATCAATACTTACTAGACCCTGAATATCCCTGACTGTGGAAAGACCAAAGTTTATCTGCCAGTATATAAGTCCCATCATGAAACATTGTAAGACAAGATAAAACAGATACTTACAAGTCCCTGAATATCCCTGACTGTAGAAAGACCAAAGTTTATCTGCCAGTATATAAGTCCTATCATGAAACATTGTAAGACAAGATAAAACAGATACTTACAAGTCCCTGAATATCCCTGACTGTTGACAGTCCAAAGTTTATCTGCCAGTATATAAGTCCCATCATGAAACATTGTAAGAAAAGATAAAACAGATCAATACTTACTAGACCCTGAATATCCCTGACTGTCGACAGACCAAAGTTTATCTGCCAGTATATAAGTCCCATCATGAAACATTGTAAGACAAGATAAAACAGATACTTACAAGTCCCTGAATATCCCTGACTGTTGACAGTCCAAAGTTTATCTGCCAGTATATAAGTCCCATCATGAAACATTGTAAGAAAAGATAAAACAGATCAATACTTACTAGACCCTGAATATCCCTGACTGTCGACAGACCAAAGTTTATCTGCCAGTATATAAGTCCCATCATGAAACATTGTAAGAAAAGATAAAACAGATCAATACTTACTAGACCCTGAATATCCCTGACTGTAGAAAGACCAAAGTTTATCTGCCAGTATATAAGTCCCATCATGAAACATTGTAAGAAAAGATAAAACAGATCAATACTTACTAGACCCTGAATATCCCTGACTGTAGAAAGACCAAAGTTTATCTGCCAGTATATAAGTCCCATCATGAAACATTGTAAGAAAAGATAAAACAGATCAATACTTACTAGACCCTGAATATCCCTGACTGTAGAAAGACCAAAGTTTATCTGCCAGTATATAAGTCCCATCATGAAACATTGTAGGAAAAGATAAAACAGATCAATACTTACTAGACCCTGAATATCCCTGACTGTAGAAAGACCAAAGTTTATCTGCCAGTATATAAGTCCCATCATGAAACATTGTAAGAAAAGATAAAACAGATCAATACTTACTAGACCCTGAATATCCCTGACTGTAGAAAGACCAAAGTTTATCTGCCAGTATATAAGTCCCATCATGAAACATTGTAAGAAAAGATAAAACAGATCAATACTTACTAGACCCTGAATATCCCTGACTGTAGAAAGACCAAAGTTTATCTGCCAGTATATAAGTCCCATCATGAAACATTGTAGGAAAAGATTTTTAAATGC
The DNA here is from genome assembly GCA_963680895.1 of Fragum sueziense. Taxonomy (NCBI): domain Eukaryota; kingdom Metazoa; phylum Mollusca; class Bivalvia; order Cardiida; family Cardiidae; genus Fragum; species Fragum sueziense. The sequence continues at coordinate 16,623 of CAVMGG010000700.1, forward strand.
TTACAAGTCCCTGAATATCCCTGACTGTAGAAAGACCAAAGTTTATCTGCCAGTATATAAGTCCCATCATGAAACATTGTAGGAAAAGATTTTTAAATGCTTACAAGTCCCTGAATATCCCTGACTGTTGACAGTCCAAAGTTTATCTGCCAGTATATAAGTCCCATCATGAAACATTGTAGGAAAAGATAAAACAGATCAATACTTACTAGACCCTGAATATCCCTGACTGTAGAAAGACCAAAGTTTATCTGCCAGTATATAAGTCCCATCATAAAACATTGTAAGAAAAGATAAAACAGATCAATACTTACTAGACCCTGAATATCCCTGACTGTAGAAAGACCAAAGTTTATCTGCCAGTATATAAGTCCCATCATAAAACATTGTAAGAAAAGATAAAACAGATCAATACTTACTAGACCCTGAATATCCCTGACTGTAGAAAGACCAAAGTTTATCTGCCAGTATATAAGTCCCATCATGAAACATTGTAGGAAAAGATTTTTAAATGCTTACAAGTCCCTGAATATCCCTGACTGTAGAAAGACCAAAGTTTATCTGCCAGTATATAAGTCCCATCATAAAACATTGTAAGAAAAGATAAAACAGATCAATACTTACTAGACCCTGAATATCCCTGACTGTAGAAAGACCAAAGTTTATCTGCCAGTATATAAGTCCCATCATGAAACATTGTAAGAAAAGATAAAACAGATCAATACTTACTAGACCCTGAATATCCCTGACTGTAGAAAGACCAAAGTTTATCTGCCAGTATATAAGTCCCATCATGAAACATTGTAGGAAAAGATTTTTAAATGCTTACAAGTCCCTGAATATCCCTGACTGTTGACAGTCCAAAGTTTATCTGCCAGTATATAAGTCCCATCATGAAACATTGTAGGAAAAGATAAAACAGATCAATACTTACTAGACCCTGAATATCCCTGACTGTGGAAAGACCAAAGTTTATCTGCCAGTATATAAGTCCCATCATGAAACATTGTAAGAAAAGATAAAACAGATACTTACAAGTCCCTGAATATCCCTGACTGTAGAAAGACCAAAGTTTATCTGCCAGTATATAAGTCCCATCATGAAACATTGTAAGAAAAGATAAAACAGATCAATACTTACTAGACCCTGAATATCCCTGACTGTAGAAAGACCAAAGTTTATCTGCCAGTATATAAGTCCCATCATGAAACATTGTAGGAAAAGATAAAACAGATCAATACTTACTAGACCCTGAATATCCCTGACTGTAGAAAGACCAAAGTTTATCTGCCAGTATATAAGTCCCATCATGAAACATTGTAAGAAAAGATAAAACAGATCAATACTTACTAGACCCTGAATATCCCTGACTGTAGAAAGACCAAAGTTTATCTGCCAGTATATAAGTCCCATCATGAAACATTGTAGGAAAAGATAAAACAGATCAATACTTACTAGACCCTGAATATCCCTGACTGTAGAATGACCAAAGTTTATCTGCCAGTATATAAGTCCCATCATGAAACATTGTAAGAAAAGATAAAACAGATCAATACTTACAAGTCCCTGAATATCCCTGACTGTTGAAAGACCAAAGTTTATCTGCCAGTATATAAGTCCTATCACAAGAGAAATGATTGTGGTCTGTATAATCAGGTATCCCTGTTTTAGTACACCCTTGGTCTGTTTAAACGTGCGCCAGGACAGCATCTTATACTGGGTCATCCAGGATGTCACCCATCGGTCACGGACGGAGCTGTCAATGTCAAGGTCATCCGGGCTTGTCTCCGAGTATGAGAATATTTCACTCTCGTTATCGTCTTGCATGGACTCTGTTTGTGAAAAATAAAATCATAAGACATTGTCACACAGTGACACTTTTTGATGCCCCTCAAGAAAAATGTTTAGGAAAACATTGTGGAAAATGAAGAAATTGCTTGTCACAAGCAATTTCTTCATTTTCCGCAATGTTTTTTTTACATAAAAATGGAAAGATTTTTGAAATTTGATAAGCTTGAAATTGCCGTCTGCATATTGGAAAAGTCCAAATTTTGTTGTTTGGGAAAGGGTTAACCCGTTACCGGACGACAAAATTTTAGACTTGTCCAAATTAAAGGATGTTGCAGACAACAATTTCATGTGAATGAAATGATACATTTCTTGGACTTTCTTGGTAGAAAACATTGTGGAAAATGAAGAAATTGCTTGTCACAAGCAATTTCTTCATTTTCCATAATGTTTTCCAAAGCATTTTTCTTGAGAGGCGTCACAAAAATTCCTATCACAAGAGAAATGATCGTGGTCTGTATAATCAGGTATCCCTGTTTTAGTACACCCTTGGTCTGTTTAAACGTGCGCCAGGACAGCATCTTATACTGGGTCAACCAGGACGTCACCCATCGGTCACGGACGGAGCTGTCAATGTCAAGGTCATCCGGGCTTGTCTCCGAGTAGGAAAATATTTCACTGTCGTTATCGTCTTGCATGGACTCTGTAAGATAAAGGCTTGTTTATTATAATGTTGTCCCTATTTTCATCTTGACTCTATAAGATAAAGGCTTGTTTATTATAGGGTCGTTCCTAATTAAAGGGCCAGCCAATTTTGGCTTATGAGACATTTTCTTCTTGTTGCACAGTATATGGTGATCTAAATAAGATAAATAAAATCATTAGACAATAATCCGTTGTCTCACAGTAACACTTTTTGATGCCCCTCAAGAAAAATGTTTAGGAAAACATTGTGGAAAATGAAGAAATTGCTTGTCACAAGCAATTTCTTCATTTCTCACAATGTTTTCTTTTAAATCAAAGTAGAAATATTTTTGTAATTTCATAAGCTTGAAATTGTCGTCTGCATATTGGAAAAGTCCAAATTTTGTTGTTTGGGAAAGGGTTAACCCATTACCGGACAACAAAATTTTAGACTTGTCCAAATTCAAAGATGTTGCAGACAACAATTTCATGTGAATGATATGATACATTTTTTTTTCATCTTTCTTGGCAGAAAACATTGTGGAAAATGAAGAAATTGCTTGTCACAAGCAATTTCTTCATTTTCCATAATGTTTTCCAAAGCATTTTTCTTGAGAGGCGTCACAAAAAGTCCTATCACAAGAGAAATGATCGTGGTCTGTATAATCAGGTATCCCTGTTTTAGTACACCCTTGGTCTGTTTAAACGTGCGCCAGGACAGCATCTTATACTGGGTCAACCAGGATGTCACCCATCGGTCACGGACGGAGCTGTCAATGTCAAGGTCATCCGGGCTTGTCTCCGAGTAGGAAAATATTTCACTCTCGTTATCGTCTTGCATGGACTCTGTTTGTGAAAAATAAAATGATAAGACATTGTCACACAGTGACACTTTCTGATGCCCCTCAAGAAAAATGTTTAGGAAAACATTGTGGAAAATGAAGAAATTGCTTGTCACAAGCAATTTCTTCATTTTCCGCAATGTTTTTTTTAATAAAAAATGGAAAGATTATTTAAATTTGATAAGCTTGAAATTGTCGACTGCATATTGGAAAAGTCCAAATTTTGTTGTTTGGGAAAGGGTTAACCCGTTACCGGACAACAAAATTTTAGACTTGTCCAAATTCAAGGATGTTGCAGACAACAATTTCATGTGAATGATATGATACATTTTTTTTTTATCTTTCTTGGCAGAAAACATTTTCCACAATATTTTCCACAGCATTTTTCTCGAGGCACATCACAAAAAGTCCAATCACAAGAGAAATGATCGTGGTCTGTATAATCAGGTATCCCTGTTTTAGTACACCCTTGGTCTGTTTAAACGTGCGCCAGGACAGCATCTTATACTGGGTCAACCATGATGTCACCCATCGGTCACGGACGGAGCTGTCAATGTCAAGGTCATCCGGGCTTGTCTCTGAGTATGAAAATATTTCGCTCTCATTATCGTCTTGCATGGAGTCTGAATGTGAAAAATAAAATCATAAATCATGTACATGTATTGTTTTTAACCCATCACTATAAAACAAAATTTTAGGATGGTCAAAAATGGAAACTGCAGGCAAGAAAGTTGAAGTAAATCAATATTGATATATGTGTGAAACACTAATGCCCCCGAAAAAGGAAAATGTTCAGTTTTTACATTAAGTTTCGGAATGGCAGACAGACAGACTGATGGACAACTATAAAACCATATGCCCCCGATCTTTCCGTAAAGAGGGCATAAAAATTGGCTTCTTGTACAATATAGCATGGAAAATATTGAGATAAAAGGAGAAAATGCTGATCATCAGCATTTTCTTCTTTTGCCTCAATGTTTTCCACAGCATTTTTCTTGAGAAGCATTGTCACAAAAATTCCTATCACAAGAGAAATGATCGTGGTCTGTATAATCAGGTATCCCTGTTTTAGTACACCCTTGGTCTGTTTAAACGTGCGCCAGGACAGCATCTTATACTGGGTCAACCAGGATGTCACCCACCGGTCACGGACGGAGCTGTCAATGTCAAGGTCATCCGGGCTTGTCTCCGAGTAGGAGAATATTTCACTCTCGTTATCGTCTTGCATGGACTCTATATGAGAAAATAAAATTGTAAACATTTTTTGTCTTAAAATTGCAATTTTACAAGCAAAATAAGAGGACCATGATGGTCCCGTATCGGTCACCTGATTTCCTTGAACTATTTGAAAGATTAAGTAATTGTCCCCCTTTTCAATTCAAGTTGTGGCACACAAAGTCTTTCATGGACTCAAATTCTTTTGACAAATTTGAAAGCCCATACCCTAATACATGGGCGGATCTAGAAGGGGGGGGGGGTATTGGTGGCGGTCCCCCCCCCCCCCCCCCCGCATTGGCCGAAAATTAAATTTTGAGTATATAAATTTAGTGTAACGTTACATATTTATTACTTTTTAAGCCATAATTTGGGCTTGGACCTCCCTGGAAAAAATCCAAGGCTTGGACCCCCCCCCCCCCCCCCCCCACCCTGGAAAAAAATCCTGGATCCGCCCTTGCTATATCATAAACAAATCCTTTCTTTCCCCATACCAATATCAATTCTGTCTTCAGAAACTCCTTTCAAGTTGAAACAGAAAAATTATTTTGCCATTTGGGAAAGCATTAGGTCTACATACCTTTATTCCGTATAAGAGATAACTGGACCTCATTCTCTTCTTTATCCCCATTAATAAGTACTTTAACATCACTATGTTTAACTATATGGTTACTCTCAGCTCCATTTGATATTAAACCATTAGATACATGATTCAGGGAAGTGTGACTTGCTGCTACCCCTGCATATCTGTAATGATAAACAACAACCACTTAAAATTGGTACTAATCAGGTTTAGTCCCACTTTGTCCACACTATAAACAAGAGGACCATGATGGTCCTAAATCGCTCACCTGAATCAAGATGAAAAGACTGATAATGGCAATTTTGTCAAATTCAAAAGCATGAAACTTATAAGGACTTTCTGTTTGGAAACAATTAAGTAATAATTTTGTTCCAATCGATCCTGTAAAGTTGGGTATGAATTAGCATAATGGTTGAGTTTTTTTCCATAATTATTTCATTATTTTTGCAATATACAACATAAGGCGAATTTTCAAAGCATACTGATCTGTTAAAAATGATTATTTATGATATTATGAACAAGATTTGGTATGTAATTTGAAAGAATATCAATATAGGAAATGAGGACAAACCATCTGATAAGTTAGGCTTATAATCCCTTCTTATTTGTTTACATAAGATAAAAATGGGGCCAGCCAGAGAAATTGATAACAGAAATAGATAAGAGAAATAGTAAAAGCTTTCCAAATTTATTACTTATATCAAAACCCTATGAAGAATGTATTAATTTTTTCAAGCAGATGATTGTAATGATCACCAACAACATAGGGTTTCGTGAATATTGAAACAAAATATTGCTTTTTGAAAAGCAATTATCTCCTCTTATCTTCAGCTTCTTGTATTCTGGAAGCCATTCATGAAATTAGGTCTTACACAAAATTTCAAGGTTCTAGGCCAAACACTTTAGAAGAAAACTAAGTATCTCAATTACAACCCACAGTACAGTATAATTTTCAATGCATGGAATTTCCCTTACCCTGCCATACCAAAATACTTTTTAAGGAAATAAAAATTACAAAATACAATTTTGAAACGAGTCACACAAGGAACTTTCCAGCCAGGTTTCTTTCAAATTGGCCCAATGGTTGATTTTTAAAGAATTTTCTTATGATTTCTCTTTTCCGATAAGCCTCTTCCTCCCCGACACGCCCACATTTTTTGACAAATGTAAAAATTTGTGAACAAACTTTGAGAAGAGAGACGCAAGGAACATTCCTTTCAAGTTTGATTAAAATTGGCCATATGGTTGATTTTTAAAGAATTTTCTTATGATTTATCAAAGTCTGATAAGCCCCTTCCTCCCTGCCACAGCCATATTTTTTGACAAATGTAAAAAATTGTGAAATAAATTCGAAAAAAGTGACTCAAGACACATTCCTACCAAGTCTGCTTCAAATGGGCCCAATGGTTGATTTTTAAAGAATTTTCTTCTGATTTCTCTAAGTCCGATAAGCCCCTTTCTCCCTGCCACTGCCACATTTTTTGACAAATGTTAAAATTTGTGAACAAATTTTGAAAAGAGTGACTTAAGGAACATTCCTGAAAAGTCTGGTTCAATTGGGCCCTATGGTTAATTTTTAAAAAATTTTCTTATGATTTCTCTAAGTCTGATAAGCCCCTTTCTCCCTGCCACGGCCATATTTTTTGACAAATGTAAAAAAAATGTGAATAAATTCGAAAACAGTGACTCAAGGCACATTCCTACCAAGTCTGCTTCAATTGGGCCCAATGGTTGATTTTTAAAGAATTTTCTTCTGATTTCTCTAAGTCCAATAAGCCCCTTTCTCCCTGCCACGGCCACATTTTTTGACAAATGTAAAAATTTGTGAACAAATTTTGTAAAGAGTGACTCAAGGAACATTCCTGCAAAGTCTGGTTCAATTGGGCCCTATGGTTGATTTTTAAAGAATTTTCTTATGGTTTCTCTAAGCCGATAAGCCCCTTTCTCCCTGCCACGACCACATTTTTTGACAAATCTAGAAATTTGTGAATAAAGTTTGAGGAGAGTGACTCAAGGCACATTCCTGCCAAGTTTGGTTCAAATTGGCCCATTGGTTGATTTTTAAAGAATTTTCTTTTGATTTCTCTTAGTCTGATAAGCCCCGCCCTGCCACGCCCACATTTTTTGACGAATCAAAAATCCGCGAACAAGTTTTGAGAAGGGTCACCCAAGGAACATTCCTGCCAAGTTTGGTAAAATTTGGCCCATTGATATAGGAGGAGAAGATGTTTAAAGAAATTGTGAACGGACGGACGGACAGACGGACGGACGACGGACAAAAAGCGACCACAATAGCTCACCTTGAGCACTTCGTGCTCAGGTGAGCTAACAAGAGCTGTCTCAGGAAAGCCAAATATTTTGGTCTCAGAAGCATGTGCAAAGTTTGAAAGCAATAGCTGTTACAGAAAAAAAGTTATCATATGGAAGTAAAAACTGTCTATAATGGTCACATAGACATGTGCAAAGTTTCAGAGCAATAGCATTAGTTGAAACAGAGATTTGACAAACATGCACATGAAAACTTAACCATAGCATTATGCTGACGCCCACACCCACACCTGGGTGTCTAGAATATTTTCCATTTTGCATAAAACTTTTTGACACCTTACTTTATCACTTTTTCCATGTTTTCTAGAAATTATATTAAGCTTAATATTTTACTGGGTGTGCAATCAACATCAATGTAGACCTTCATTTGATAACGCTGAATAACATAACATCTATTTCGGAAATAGGATAAGAAAAGAATTATTGATTACCTTTTCCTTGCAGCTTCTCTAACTATCTTCGACACCGTCTCTTCATCTGCCTTTACAACTTGTACTGCAAAACAATCAATTTATTAGCCTCAATGCCAATATTTTTGCATGCAGTAACATTTTAGGCTGATCCAATTCAAAGTTGATGCAAACAAGATATATGTGAACCCACATCCAAAGCTGTTTATGAGCATTTGCTTTTTAACAAACATGTGATGTTATCATATCATATTTCTTCATTTTCCATAATGTTTTCTCCAACCTTTTTCTTTAGGGCATTACATATCATCAATGTGTTGGAATGGTTTGATTGGTAATTTGTTAATATCAATATGAAAGAAGATGTGACAAAGCTATAACAAACAAATCATCTTACAAATTCTTATTGGTGCAATTCAGTACACATTACAAAAAGTTGTAAAATATGATATGTAACATAAGTACAAACAGAGCTACAGATAAGATGGGTTGATTGCTTTTCAAAATGAAATAATTCTTTTAATGTTCCTAAAACACTATGTTGTGGGTATTTATTGAGATAATCTCGCCAAGACGATTCAAATGAGTATCTTCAACATAGGGTTTTGATTTAAAATAATATTTGGAGTACCTTCAACACTTTATCTGTGGCTCTGATAATTTAATCAGATGTGTAACATAAGCACAAATAATATCTGCAGCTTCTATTTTTATCACCAGATCATCATAATTATTTAATATTATCATAATTTGTTGTGATTCGCATATATCATGTGGATACACTTACACAGAAAGTCAGCAGGGTTAAAGTTGGTCTCACATGGCAGCCCAATACTGCAGAAATGGTCAAGAGCACCTCTGGCTGGTCCAAAATACGCTTCCTGTGAAAGAAATCATGTAAAATATATACTTGTGAAGTCAAAACAGAGTCACATTACTTATACATTTCATATCTTTGGGTCAAAATGGACATTGCAGCATTTATTTCGATTTTGAATTCCGAATTCCTCTCTACTCATGTACAGAAAATATTGTTGAAATCTGTAAATTTCCTTATTATACCGTTATAATAACATAAATCTTACAAATCTCAAGCGGAAGTTTATAGCCCGATAAACAGCTAAGATTATAATCATGGGAGTCAGTACCTTTAATGAAAGTTTCATCCAGAAGAATTGATATGCAACCCCCCTTGAGCAATATGTTCAGGTTTTAGCTCTTTAAAACCTATACCAAAGCATCAAATCCACCCTTGCCAATCTTTATCCCATTCGCAAACAAAAACGTTTCGGGCCATTCCATATTCAAAGGTGTTGTAGTAAAGAAATAAATCTGACTATGTAATGAATATTCTCTTTGAAACGATGGAAAAAGTAAGAAACAGAGAACATACTTTTTTTAACATTCCTTCAAAATTTTCCAAATATGTAACACATAAGACAATACCAACCTGTCCCACAACTAGCAGTAGTATATTGTTGAAAAGATGATAAATCTGACTATATGGTTGATGTATGGTAGTTATTATCATTTTATGTAATCATTTGCATAAGATGTCATCAAAATTACAATTATATTTTACCAGTATCATTCTTTTTTTTTTTAAGAAGCAGTCAGTATAGAATAAGGCCAGACTGCACTTACGAGGGACGGTCGGAAAGTAGTTGGACTTTTGACTAGTTCTCTAAAACCGTTTAATTTTTTAACAAAATTCTTTCTACACTGTTTAAAGAAATTATCCATCTATGTCTATGCATTTTTGCCATCTTCGTAGGAGCTGTACTATTGCCACTATTAACCATGACGTAGACCCACTGTATTAGGTACTATGTAACCACCGGTATCAAAGGCGCCCTGGTCTCAAATTTCTTCTCAGCAAGCATTTTCATCAGTTCTAGACACAAATAAAAGTCGTGTGGGGTGGGGCCTGGGCTATAAGAAGAGTAAAACAACTTTTGTCATGGGTAATATTTGATAATCTCCACTGTAGATGCGGTGGTATGGGAGCGTGCGTAATCGTAAAGAAGAAAACATTTTTCTTTGCTAATCTGGGACGCGTTTACTTCAGCATTTATTCTTTTTTTTTTTCTGAATTACTTCAGAATTGTACTTAGTAATGACATTTTTTACCATTTGACATGAAATGACTAACTATCAGACCTCGTGAATCCACAAAAGCAACAAACATGACTACCAGCCGAATGTAAAAGCTTAATCTATTCAGAGGTGGGGAACCAGCTCGTTTCTATGACTGCTATGACTGAGTTTTTATCCCAAGTTCGGAATTATGAACCATTATTCAATCTTCAGTTATAAAATAGTTCAAAAACTTGAATTCTTCGCGATTAAAATGACTAGACTGTTCATTTGTTTTGGTTACCCTTGTTGTTCATCTAACAAATAGCCTATGGTACATAAAACCCCTATCACATATAAGTGGACAGAGTATTGCATATATTCAACTTTCTTTGAAAATAAACTGACCACATTATTGGCAAATGGATGTAGATTTAACCAATATATAATGTGTTTATACAGTTGCAAATGGAGAGACAGCAGCACGAAAAGTCCAACTACTTTCAGACCGTCCCTCGTATGTGGAATATTCCGGGATCAGCATGACCAGGATTAATTAGACCTTTTCCCATACAACCAAAAAGAATACAAACCTGTCCGTCAACTACGTAACAACAGTATATTGTTAAAGAGATGATAAATTTGGCTGGAGGGCTGATGTATTGTCGTTATGATTGTCTTATTGTAATCATTTGCATAAGACTTCCTCTGAATCAAAATTATGAAATATAAACCTTTTCCCAAACAAACAAAAAGAATACCAACCTGTCAATCAACAAGCAGTAGTATATTGTTGAATAGATGATAAATTTGACTGGAAGGCTGATGCATGGTCGTCATTATTGTTTTATTGTAATTGTTTGCATTAGATTTCATCAAAATTAAAATTGTAATTTCCCCTTGTTATGCTGATTCTTTAAAGAAGCAGGCAGTATAGAACAAGGCCAGGATAAGTATGATCAGGATCAATTAGACCTTTTCCCAAACAAACAAAAAGAGTACCAACCTGTCCGTCAACAAGCAGAAGTATATTGTTGAATAGATGATATATCTGACTGGAGGGCTGATGTATTGTTGTTATGATTGTCTTATTATAATCATTTGCATAAGACTTCATCAATATCATGATAGATTGGGCTGTACTGGAGTCCAGGCCGGATGTCGGCTCCTAGAAATCATAATAACATTTAAAAATCAAGAAAGGTCAAAATCCAAGGACGAGGTCAAAAGGTAAAAGGTCATGGTCTCAAATGTCAGGTATTCACATGAGGTATCCATGTGTGAAATATCAAGGCTCTATTTCATCTAATTTAGATTCTGATTTTTGTCTTAATGAATTTGATGATAATTTTCTACGACTAGAAACAATCTACCATTACATGTTAACAATTCATATGAAATTGTTATCTTTTTTTATTTACTTGTTTGACGGATTGCCTGGGCAGCGAATGAATGACTTTTCTATTTTAAAAGCTTCTGCCAACTAAATAGTTATTTATGTACAATATCGCATACAAAATATTGAGTCAAACAGTGAAAATGCTGGTTATCATAATTTTCTTCTTTTGCCTCAATGTATTCTCAAACATTTTCTAAACTGAGAACATCAAAACCAGGGCCCCGTATTACTAAACATTGTACTATCAAGTTTTTGTGTAAACTGTTTAACAAGACATCTGATTGCACGAGAAATCCGACTGAGCCAATCAGGGCTGTTGTTACAAGTAATTATGCAAAAATCAAACATACGATCGTTAGAAATACGGGCCCCAGGTCTTGTTCCAGAAAGGGGTAAAACTATTTGCACAACTTACATCCATAAGAAGTATATCTGGATCTGTCAACAATTCACAAGCTATACTGGCTCGTTTCTTCTCCCCTCCAGACAGACCTCGCACAAACACATCACCAATTACTGAAAAATATTTCGAAGGAACGAATAAGAAGGAATTTTAGGAAGTCCACCCCTAATGTGATTCACACACAGTCATCATTTTACGTTCGAATTTGTTAACATTTATTACGTTCAAAAGCTATTCTGGAGACCTCGTAAACATTCAGTGGTGGAATGTTCCACCACCAAACATTTAAGATGTCGCCAGAATAATTCTGACATCGTGTGAATCTCATTAGGGGTGGACTTCCTCTAGTATGAATTGGCACTGTATTATGTTTATAAACTATACTGGCTTGTTTCTTCTCCCCTCCTGATAAACCATGCACAAACACATCATCAAATACTGAAAAATATCAACAATAGAAAGGAGCTTAATAAACCTACCAACATTCTTTCTATTGTATGGCAGAGGCCAGATTGGAACTTACGCTGGACAAGATCTTTGATTAACCCTTTCCCAAAAAGGAACATTCCAAAAATTGTGTTGTAAGGGAAAAGTTCAATGGCATTATTCTGAAGCACTATCTTGACTAGGGATCCATATAGAGCTGGTTCACATGGTGTATACTAGCTCAAGGTCATTGTGACCCCCTTGCCTTCAAAGTTCATGGTCATGTCTCAAAATCTGTACGTCAAACTTAACAAATGCCTTAGAACTCAAGTGTCATACGAAAATCTGTAATAGAAAATTTGCGTCATTAATGATCTTCAGATTAATTTCTTTTGGGTCTTTTGTTTTAGTGGCAATGATGCACCATTTGGCATGGAAAACTCTGTAGCTTTCAGATCTTCTCAAGAGAACAAATAAACAAGTACAACATTGACATGTTAAATTCAGATGCAACTTTCAAGTCACTTGTTACTGCCCATGTTCAATTTACCAAAACAACAAAATCCTGTAAGGATCCAATTTGAAAGATGGTGCAAGAAATAAAATAGGTTTAAAATTTAAAACTAAAATTTTGTTGTTTGGGAAAAGTTTAATTCTGAGGCACATGTTGATGTTAAAATGTGGAACAAAATAAGCAAGTTTTTATGTGCAAATTCAATAGGAAGAGGCTCTAACTACATGTGCTATTAACCTTTACTTAAACAATGACGCACCTAATTGAAATAGCTTGAGAACACATTGACAAGAGGCCCAGAGGGCCTTATCGGTCACCTGAATCAAATGAGCAGACACAGTTAAGGAAAATGTTAAAAGTTAACTAATAGCGCACCCCCCAGCACCACCATTTCTTGACAGTTTTTTTTTTTCTCTTGTACAAACTTATTTAAAGACTCAAATACCAAATGTGAATTCAATCCAACAATAGAACATTTCTTAATATGTACCCTATTTATCCCCTTTTGGCCCCTTTTGGGGCCTCAAAGGGAGATAACTCCATGATTTGTATAAATCTGAAGCGGCTTCCCAATGGGATGCTTCCTGCCAAGTTTGGTAGAAATCTGTCTCAAAAAAATGTAGAAAATGTTCAAAGTTTAGTAATAATGCGAACCCCTCCCATCCCCGATCCCCAGCACGACCATTTATTGACAGATTTTTTCTCTTGTACAAACTTTGTAGTCCTTGCCCTAAAGACTTTAACTTCCAAATGTGTATTCAATGCAACAGCCGGTTCATGAGAAGAAGATTTTTTAAGATGTACCCTATTAACCCCCTTTTTGGCCCTTTATGGGACCTCAAAGGGAGATAACTCCATGATTTGTACAAAATCTGAAGCGGCTTTCTATTTTAGGATGCTTCCTGCCAAGTTTGGTTGAAATCCGTCCAATGGTTCTTAATAAGAAGTCGAAAATGTTAAGTTAACTAATAACGCGACCCCCCTCACATCCCCCATCCCCAGCAAGGCCATTTCTGGACGGATTTTTTTCTCTTGTACAAACTTTGTTGTCCTTACCCTAAAGAATCTAAATACCAAATGTGAATCCAATCCAACAGCCGGTTCATGAGAAGAAGATTTTTTAAGATGTACCCTATTTAACCTCTTTTAGGCCCCTTATGGGGCCCCAAAGGGAGATAACTCCACGATTTGTACAAATCTGAAGCGGCTTCCCATGGGGATGCTCCCTGCCAAGTTTGGTTGTAATCCGTCCAATGGTTCTCAAGAAGAAGTCAAAAATGTTAAGTTAACTAATAACGCGACCCCCCCCTCACATCCCCCATCCCCGGCACGGCCATTTCTGGACGGATTTTTTTCTCTTGTACAAACTTTGTTGTCCTTGCTCTAAAGACTCTAAATTCCAAATGTGAATCCAATCCAACAGCCGGTTCATGAGAAGAAGATTTTTTAAGATGTACCCTATTTAACCCCTTTTAGGCCCCTTATGGGGCCCCAAAGGGAGATAACTCCATGATTCATACAAATCTGAAGCGGCTTCCCATGGGGATGCTCCCTGCCAAATTTGGTTGTAATCCGTCCAGTGGTTCTCAAGAAGAAGTCGAAAATGTTAAAAGTTAACGGACGACGGACGACGGACGACGCACGACGCACGACGACAGACAAAACACGGTCGCAATAGGTCACCATGACCTTCGGTCAGGTGACCTAAAAATGCTTATTAAGAAAGCTTCTGAAATATATACAGGGAAAAGAGAAATGGTAATATCCATAAACACTTACAGGGACATTTCATTCCAATTTCAATTTTTTAAAGTATGTCTTGATGCCAAGATTGGTTATTCTAATGAGTATAAATACATGTACTATTAGTTTTTTTAAGTTGTTGCCAATAAGCGAGAAACACGCATTTAAAGTTGAGACATAATCGATAAATTGCATATAAATCCGAACTGTTGTCCACAACAATTTGTTCAATTTTAACACAAAATATAAATTTCTTGTAAACGGCGCAATATTTTTACTAGGAATTTTCAGAATTTTCATAAGAAACATGCTCTTTCAGATAAAACTAGAAATCTATCACTGAAGGTGATAAAAATACCCCCGCCACCACATTTGTTCGGACAAGTGTTTTTGTTGAATCAGGAGCCATACTCAGAAATTGTCAATCCGATTTTCTTGAAATTTGATCCAATCAGGGGTCATAACTCAGAAAGTATCGGTCTGATTTCCGTGAATTTTGCATCTTGCATATATACAGGTCCTAATGCATACCTGTGCTAAGTATGAAGCAAATCATTCAGTAACTGTAGGAGGAATTGTCCTGACAAGCATTTTTGTCAAATCAGGGGCCATAACTCAGAAATTGTCGGTCTGATTTTCAAGAAATGTGCGTCTTGCACATCTACTGAAGTTAATTCACACCTGTGCCAAGAATGAAGCAAATCGGACAGTAACTAAAGGATTTGTCCGGACAAGCATTTTTTGGTAAAATCAAGGACCATAACTGAGAAAGTAATGGTCCAATTTTCGTGAAATGTGCGTTTTGCACATCTACAGGTTCTAATGCAAACCTATGCCAAGTATGAAGCAAATCGGACAGTAACTGTAGGAGGAGTTATCCGGACAAGCATTTTTGGGTCAAATCAGGGGCCATAACTCAAAAATTATTGGTCCGATTTTCGTGAAATTTGTGTCTTGCACATCTACAGGTGACAATAAACACTTGTGCAAAGCATGAAATAAATCGGTCCACAAGTGTAGGAGGAGTTAGCCAGACAAGCATTTTTTTGTCAAATCAGGGGCAATAACTCAGAAAGTATCGGTCCAATTTTCGTGAAATGTGCGTTTTGCACATCTACAGGTTCTAATGCACACCTGTGCCAAGTAGGAAGCAAATCGGACAGAAACTGTAGGAGAAGTTGGCCAGACAAGCATTTTTGGGTCAAATCAGGGGCCATAACTCAAAAAGTATCGGTCCGATTTCCATGAAATTTGCGTCTTGCACATCTACAGGTCACAATGAACACTTGTGCCAAGTATGAACTAAATTGGACAGTAACTGTAGGAGGAGTTGGCCGGACAAGCATTTTTGGGTCAAATCAGGGGCCATAACTCAAAAAGTATCGGTCCGATTTCCATGAAATTTGCGTCTTGCACATCTACAGGTCACAATGAACACTTGTGCCAAGTATGAACTAAATCGGACAGTAACTGTAACAGGAGTTGGCCGGACAAGCATTTTAACAGGAGTTGGCCGGACAAGCATTTTTGGGTTAAATCAAGGGCCATAACTCAGAAAGTAACGGTCAGATTTTCATGAAATTTGCGTCTTGCACATCTGCACATCCTAATGCACACCTGTGCCAAGTATGAAGCAAATCGGACGGTAACTGTAGGAGGAGTTGGCCGGACAAGCATTTTCGGGTCTAATCAGGGGCCATAACTCAAAAAGTATCGGTCCGATTTCTATGAAATTTGCGTCTTGCACATCTACAGGTCACAATAAACACTTGTGCCAAGTATGAACTAAATCGGACAGTAACTGTAGGAGGAGTTGGCCGGACAAGCATTTTTGGGTCAAATCAGGGGCCATAACTCAGAAAGTAACGATCGCATTTTCGTAAAATTTGCGTCTTGCACATCTGCACGTCCTAATGCACACCTGTGCCAAGTATGAAGCAAATCGGACGGTAACTGTAGGAGGATTTGGCCGGACAAGCATTTTTGGGTCAAATCAGGGGCCATAACTCAAAAAGTATCGGTCGGATTTCCGTGAAATTTGCGTCTTGCACATCTACAGGTCTCAATGAACATTTGTGCCAAGTATAAACTAAATCGGTCCACAAGTGTAGGAGGAGTTGTCCGGACAAAGTTTTGGAGACAGACCAACCATCCAACCATCCAACCTTCCAACCATCCAACCATCCAACCTTCCAACCATCCAACCAACCACTGGACCGACAGGCTGATTCCAGTATACCCCCTCCAAACTTCGTTTGCGGGGGTATAAATAAAAGTAAAATTTATGACAAAAAATTCTGAAATGTCACTTTAATGAATTGGTATTGGTCGGTATTTAAGCTGCAGCAAACAATATTTCATTTATATTTACACAGCTTAAAGGCTACCAAGCTTGGCAGTTTATTGCACCGTATATTGGAAGAAAATCATTAAATTAACATGTTTTATAAAAGATCCGCCAAACTCGGTTGTTCTAAACGTTTTATTTGCTTTTCTTTACATCGTTGAAAAACTGATTTTCGAGAAAATAAAGATCGGCAATTTCCGTAAAATTGCAACGGATTGACGTCATCTATGGCTTGACTCCGCCCCCAATCTAGAGCATTAGGTGTCTGACAAAGATAATGTGTTCGACTTTTCTGTCATATAGCGAAGTCTCAGTTTTTATCCATTTCTTGATCGTAAGAGTAATACAGACAAACTTAAACCGTTCTTTGGCACATTCCTTAATTCACTTACGACCTATTCTTTGACTGTTTTAACATTTTTTCTAACATTTACTGAGGACGAATTCCGTGTTTTGAGTATCGATTGGGGAAGTCGCTTTATGACAGAAAAGTCGGACATTTAACTTTTTCAGAAATTTCAGACTTTCCGGGAAATGACCCATGACTGCCCGTTTTTCCCGCCATGACGTCATTCAGTGGCAAGTATGACGTCATAATTTTATGTCGGAAGTTTCGCGTATTTTCTTCGGCAAAGATCGGAAAAGACCAAAATATCCAATTTAAAAGACGAAATAAAAACACTTCTAATGTTGGAAAATTGTAGAAACTTTGATATTTGGTTAATAGTAAGGTGTTCTTTCGGCACAAGACTTTAATTTTGCCAATCATCGGACACTTTAAGCACCTAACCATGACTTCAGTGGTTTTGTTGCAACAGTACAATGAAAAGGTCAGAACCAAGCCACTAGCTTCTCATCCCATGTAGACAATGCACAGACAATTTGTTAATTACTGAGACACAAATAACTTTTCTCAAATGTCAAAAATGGATATTTTGTCAATCCAGGATTCCAACTCTTGCAAAACAATTGATATTGGATATAATTGATATGGATTGATATTCTCTGTTACTTATCAAATCCAATAAATCTTTGGGAAAGTAGCTTTAACCAAGACCAGGCTTTCACATCCCTTATAAAACATGCTAGCACTGGAAAATATCCAGGCAAAAGAAGAAAATGTTGATAACCAGCATTTCCTCCCTTTACCTGAATATTTTCTGTACTATATTGTACATAAATTCTATCTTTAACAACATCTCTTTTGTTGTCTTCAAAAGCTTTTGAACCACTTTCCCAGATTTTCCATGTAACTAAAACAGAAATTTGACACATCGTATGTCATGATAATATATTTCAACTGTATTTCTACTAAATGGTGTCTGCAAATTTCTCTATATCTAATGTATCTAAGATTTCATCCACTCAGGTATAGGCCAGATTAAAAAGTTTTTAAAATGGTCAAAAAGTATGTCAAACACCAAGGTCAAGGACATGAGATCAAAGGTATCCACATGTAAAATATCAAGGCTATAATAGGGCTTAAGCTATGGGTCAGGTCAAAGTTCTCTTGAACGCAGACGCTGACATCCGAGGTTATGACAATAGCTCTTCCAAGACTTACGAGGGGTGATCCAGAATTAGCGGTACTGGCTTTATAACTTCAATATGAATCCATCTAAGTCAATCAAGTTTTAACAGCATAAAACGTAATTTATCAATGATCAAACGACCAAATATCATCAAATTGTGACGTAAAACAAAAAAGTTACAATAAAACTAGTTTTGTACATAACGTAAAGGCGGGGCAGGTAGTCAACGAATGTCATGAGGTCGCAAGCTCGCAACGTTAAAATAATGACGTTATCCCTCCACACAGTCACCTAGAGTTGCATTACATTTACTGTGCCGTTCAATTCACCCACTATACATGCCCCTGAACCATTGATAGTCGATGGTAGAAAACATCCGCTGAATGTCTAGAGCTAATTCACCAAAGACCTTGAAACTGTGACATTTCAGTACTGATTTCATACACGGAAATACCCGCAATTCCATTAAAGCTTAAACTGACGAGAAAGAACGATTTTAAAACAGCTTTCTTGGATTAGAGATGAAACAGGTGACGTCCGTTGTTGTGATTTTTAAGTGCTACAGGTGCATCTAAATTGTTGTTAGGATATTATCAAGGAATTTAAACGAAATCTTTGCTCCAGAATTTCTTCAATGCCCGAACACGTTTTCCCATAATTATTTGTATTAGGCAGATATGGAATCCACTGACAGCTGAGCCTATTCATGTTTAAATGATCTGTCATTTTTCAAAACTCACTACCATAACTCAATTCCATCTTGTAACAGATGAATTTGATGGTGGAACGGCGATCTCAAATGTTGACGCCTGTAATAGCTTTAGTTGACGTCGCGTCCAGACTGCTCCTCTGGCTACATCTCCCTGTTTTCTCCTACAGCAATGTTCTTCCCTTATTGAACATTCCGTATATTGAACATTCGGTACCAAACGATTGTAAAATTTCTAAATAAAGAATATTTTATTAGTTTTTCTACATTATTTTGTACGTATCGAAAGGGGAATATCCATGTTCTACGCAAAACTTAAAAACCGTGCACGTTCGAATACTCTGCCAACGTCATAGTTGACTTTTATCACCAAAGCAAACTGGTCCATAGTTTTCCAATTCAACCAGAAATAACGTTCAAATTTTGTTCATAGAATAGTATTAAGTTATATTTGATTTTCACAACGTTTCTGTAAAATTTGTCCGTTAGAAAGGCTTGAAAAAACATGTAGAATATTAAAAAGCTAAGAAATTTTACCCCTGCCCCAACTAACCGTACTATGGTTGCTATGGACACACTTTCAACATAGACGCAATTAAAAGACAGTGCCAATATTTCCGTATCATGTCAAATATGCATAGTACTTGTATTATGCCAAATTGCATCAAGAAAAACACAAAATTATTAATTTTAGAGCATCAGTACCGCTAATTCTGGATCACCCCTCGTATGTTCCCGGGGGCGCTTAAAAGCAAGACAATCTTACTCACTGGTATTGGCACATTTCTTCATATCTAATGTATCTATAATTTCATCTACTCTCTCTCTCTTCTGGGCCTCAGTGTAGCTGTCAGGAAGACGGATTTGTGCTGTGAACTATAAATTGTAAATAAAACATAACAATGTTCTATGTCAAGATAATGAGTGTCCACTGTATTTCTATTAACTGGTATCAGATCATTTCTTCATATCTAACATATCTATATTAATTTCATCCACTCTTTCTTTCTTCTGTTCTTCCATATAGCTGTAAAGAGGAAAAATCTGTGCTGTGAACTATGAAATGTAAATAAAATTTAACAATGTAGGAAAATAAATATAAATGATTTTATCATATTTCATCTTTTTTTTTACATCGTTCTGATAACAACAATTTAGACAGATCGAAATAAAGAGGTGCTTTTAGGATACAATGCAAGTGTCTTTGAGTAGGGCTCATTGTTTAAGGTAGTATCCTTTGATTTGACATCTTTATTGGAAAACATTCTAACAAGAGCTTCGCAAAGCGGCGCATATACGCCCGAGAGTTGTCAGTAAAATTGGCAATTTTTTCGATTCAAAGGCAGTTAATTCAAACATGAAAAGTTATCAAAATTTTGTTTGCACAACAAGACACCATAGAGATTCATTGTGGTTTGTTTGATTAAATTCTGATTGAAACTGTAGGAGTTGCCCACAGGAGAAAATGGACATTTTTGAGAAAATGGGCATTTTTCCTTAAATTCAAGGGCAGATAATTCAAGAACAAAAACAGTTATCTAAATTCCGTAAGCAATGTGCACAACTAGACACCATGGAGATTCATTGTGGCAAGTTTGATCAAATTCTGATCAAAACTGTATGAGGAGTTGCGCACACAAGAAAATGGGCATTTTTTTTAAATCAAGGGCAATAATTCAAGAACGAAAAGAGTTAATTAAATTCTGTAAGCGGGATGCACAACTAGACACCATGGAGATTCATTGTGGCAAGTTTGATCTAATTCCGATCAAAACTGTAGGAGGAGTTGCGCACACAAGAAATTGCTAACGGACGGACGGACGGACGGACGGACAGACGGACGAGCAGGGCCATAACATAATACGACCCTTCGGGCTTATAAAAAGCCTTAAAAAAAGAAAAAAATCATGTCAGGACTCTTTTTCTCACATTATCTTTTTCTTAAAACCTAATTGTTGTAATCTTTCTAATTTTGACAATAATCATTTTGACATCTGCCACTTGGTGGCATGGAGATGTACTAAAGGGGTGTATTTTTAAACATTTAAACATAGGATAGAAAAGAAAATTCTTACATAAAGGGTTTCCCACAAAGTGAGCTGAGAGAAGAAGACATCTTGTTGTTGAACAAACGCCAGACGTCTACGGAGCCTTTTTGTATAGGGCTCTCCATTGAGAGTGATTGTCCCTGATTTGTGTTTTAATCGACCAGCGATTACATTCAGAAGGGTTGTCTTGCCACATCCTGTGAAAATATATTAAGGCCTGGTCACATACAATTCCACATACTTTTAGACATGCTCTGGCTGTGATGTGAATGTGGAATCAATTATGTGACCAGGCCTTTACATCTAAAAAATACCAATATTTTCTTATCCCTATCCAAAAACCGAAAAAAATTAAAAGCTGTATCAATTTGTGACCTACTGCAGACAACAAAAAGAATGTTGAACAACATGTGTTTGTGAAACAAGAATACCCCTGAAAATGGCTAATGTCAAGTTTTCGGACAGACAGATGGACACAAGAAAAGCAATAAAAGAAAAGACTTGAGTACATTATACAGCAGAAAGTAATAAGACAAATAGAGATATTGCCACTAATCTTTTACCTGAGGTTTTTTTGCCAAATCCTTTCCTATTAGAGACTTATCCTTCAAGGTTTTCAATGCTACAACTTAGAAATTTCAGCATAAGTTTCTCATCTTAAACTCCTTTCTACTTGGATTTTTCTTAATTTTTGCTGTTTCACAAGGGGTAGATTAAAACCTACCTGTGGGTCCAAGTATTGCCAATAGATCGCCACTTTTAGCTTCAGCTCGGACATTTTTCAGTATCTCCTTGTCTTTAATGGTCACATGGACGTCCGACACTTGTAAAACTGAATCAGCTGACTTTGTTCTCATTTTGTCTGTTTGTTAGTCATCCATTCTAAAAGCACAACAATGAGAGTAATTATAATAGCAATGAATTTTGTGCTAAAAATAGACTGGGTTTGCCGTTATACATTGATAAAATAAATCATCAATGTTGTTAAAAAGTCTCCAAACTACGGAATAAATAAAGCCATAGATACGAGATTTTATAACAAAACCTACGAAATACAATTGTTTGTCCAAAATACATTGCTGTTTACATGATAAAATTTATCCCTATTAGTGACACTCGAAATGATAAAATTCATCTGCGCTTTCCAAAATATCAAAATTGTCAACTGGTCCAAAATTCTAATGAGTTATCCACTATAGAAATTGCAGTTGCAACAAGTATCTGGTGTTGTATGCAACACATAAAGTCCCCTACCGGCTTCACATTGACTCAATATGGTAATCAATAATCAAATAAGCTTGCTCAGTTATTAAGTTATTGCAGGATCCATTTTTTGCCATATTTTCACTATTTCCGTTACCATAGCAACCGCACTTTTCGTCAAAGAACAAAGATAAAATGATGTGCATAATCTACACATTGCCATCTAGTCATATACCAAGTCTCATCAAATTAGCTTGCTTACTTATTAACTTATCGCAGGATCCAATATTTTTTGCCATATTTTCACTATTTCCGTAACCATAGCAACAACAATTTTAGTCTAAAAACAAAAATAAAATGATGTGCATAATCTACACATTGCCATATAGTCATATACCAAGTCTCATCAAACTAGCTTGCTTAGTTATTATCTTATCGCAGGATCCATTTTTTGCCATATTTTCACTATTTCCGTTACCATAGCAACCGCACTTTTCGTCAAAGAACAAAAATAAATAGATGTGCATAATCTACACATTGCCATCTAGTCATATACCAAGTCTCATCAAATTAGCTTGCTTACGTATTAACTTATCGCAGGATCCCATTTTTGGCCATATTTTCACTATTTCCGTAACCATAGCAACAACAATTTTAGTCGAAAAACAAAAATAAAATGATGTGCATAATCTACACATTGCCATCTAGTCATATACCAACTTTCATCAAAAACGCTTGCTTAGTTATTAAGTTATCGCGGGATCCAGATTTGAGCGGACAGACGGACGGACGGACAGACGGACGGACGGACGGACAGACGGACGGACGGACGGACAGACGGACGGACTGACGGACGGACGGACAGACGGAGGGCAAACCTATAGTCCCCTCCGGTGTGAACACCGGTAGGGGACTAAAAAGCTGAAGGTTTCTCAATCTGCATGCATATTGTACAAATCAATTTCAAGTTAATGCTACAGTCACAAATCACTAAATGCCACCGCCCGGCGTGATAACTGCCAGTTTTTGTATAAATTCGGCCGGTGGCAGCCCTGCGTCCGCCCTGCAGCAGGCAATATCGGCAGGCGGCAGTTGGCATTTAGGACGCCGCTAGGTGGCAGTTACAATTTTAACAAAAAGTTAAAATTCTAACAGCCACCGCCCGATTTTTTTCAATTTTGCAAGTCGCCCTGCCACCGGCGGGTGCATTTCGAAGTCGCGCGGTGGCGGTCAAGTGGCAGGCGGGCCGCAGCGCGATTTTTACTCGGTCTTGGTGCTTGAAGGTCTTCGAAAATCGTAACTGCCACTTTCCTTCACCCGGCCTGCCGCCGTTATGCCATTGGCATGCCACCGTCCGATTTCTAAATATCTGCCGGTGGCAGGGCGGAGATCGAAAGGCAGCAGGGAGGCGGCCGTTGGTATTGGAAGGTGGCAGGACGGCGATCTACTGAGTGCAGACTCGGACCCTGAATATAAATTCATCCTCCATATCCTCGTCCTCACTGTTGTTACTGTGTTCGTGGGGATCTTGTCCAGGGCGCTTTTGGGCTGGCGCCTTGCTTTTGTCCTTTCCGTTGCATTTATTAGGCGGCATTTTCACAATTCCTACTGTAGGCTTTAGCTATTTTGAGAACAATGTTAACTTTTGAGAGCAGTCAAGATTTTAAATTCCTCGGAAACTAGCCTGCCGCCGTCAGATTATCGGGCGGGCGCCGGGCGGTGGCAGTAAGAACACGCGATTGCCGGCCGGTGGCACGTGAAATATTGAAGGTCGCCCGGCGGTGGCAGTTTAAAGCTGACAGTGGCACGCCTGCCACCTGCCTGCCACCTGACTGCCACTGGCCGACATCCTGATGACGACACGCGCACCTTGTACCTCTGAAACCGCCTGCCGCCGTCAGGCGGCATTTTAGTGGCAGTTATTTATGACCACTCGCAGCGATTCGTAAAAAAAATGCCCGGTGGCATTCGAGTTTAGGAATTCGCCGAAGTAAAAAAATCGCGCGGTGACAGTTTCACATTTAGTGATTTGTGACCGTAGCATAAAGCATTGAAGGAAAAGGTGAAGACACTAGTTGTCAGCATTTTCTTCTTTTTACTCAATGTTTTCCAAAGCCTCAACCTCTAGTCTAGGGGCACTATTTCAGAAAGGATTAACCCTTTCCCAAACAACACCCGGTTTTGATGTCCCTAATAATTTTAAATGTCTTCAGAAAATATTGAGGCAAAAGAAGAAAATGCTGATAATCAGCATTTTCTCCTTTTGCCTCAATGTTTTCTGAGCGTTATTATGTCATCTTCAGAAGCTATCACATTAGACGGCCCTAATTTTTGTGGTTTGAGAAAGGATTAAATGACATATCTGACATTTTGTAACAAAGTGTCAAGTTAATTTTGTCAGCCTGTTATACATTCCTTTTTGAAATGCACACCAACACTGAACCCTAGGTGACATTTGGCCTTTTTCCAAATGGCAAAAATTATAATGTTTTAGCGACATTTTGCCTCTTATTGGGGAATTTATCAAAAGTTCATAATGCCCGCTTCTTATTTTTTGACAGGTCTAGATGACAGATTTGATTTGATAATTCAGAATATTGTACTGGTATTGTTTATATTAGCCCCATTAATGTTAACATTTAAGAGATGTTCTTTTCAGTTTACCTTTTCCTGGACATATTAAACTTTTGTTTGAATTCTAGAGACTGACCGAGTCATTTTCTCGCAATGTGTAATCTTACTTACGGTCTCTGACATTAGTCACGTGTACTTTTTATCAAAGACAACAATTTATTATTTCAAATGTGTTTCCTTTGTGGTCAAATCCGTTGTAAGTATCAATGTTAACAGTTAATTGGCGAAAAGGGTAAACCCAGACTTCAAAGAATAGTTCCTAAAGGACAATGACAGATGACTTTAAATTTGAAACTTTTTGTTGTGTGAACGACATGTTTTTGGTCACATTTTCTCAACACCTCGGTATATGAAATAAGAACAAATTATGAACATGATGTCGCTAAGTAGGTAAGAGGCTAGCGCCTCTTACCTATACTTAAATATTTCAGCTTAGCGACATTTTGCCTCTTATTGGGATACTTTTCAAAAGTTCATAATGTTGACTTCTTATTTTTTGACAGGTCTAGTTGACAGATTTGATTTGATAATTCAGAACATTGTATCGGAATTGTTTATATTATCCCCATTAATGTAAACCTGTGAGAGTTGTTCTTTTCAGTTTACCTTTTCCTGTACATATCAAATTCTAGGTTGAATTCTACAGACTGACCAAGTCATTTTCTCACAAACTGTAATCTTGCTTATGGCCTCTGATATTAGTTACATGCACTTTTTATCAAAGACAATGATCTAATATTCTAAATGCGTTTCCTCTATAGTCAAATTCGTTTTCGATGTTAATGTTACAGTCAATTGGTGAGAAGGGTAAATCCAGACTTCAAAGAATAGTTCCTAAAGGACAATGACAGATGACGAAACGTTTTGTTGTGTGAACGAAATGTTCTGTGTCACATTTTCTCAACACCTCGGTATATGAAATAAGAACAAATTACGAACATGATGTCGCTAAGTAGGTAAGAGGCTAGCGCCTCTTACCTATACATAAATATTTGATAGAATCAGTCGGGATGACGTCATAGCCTCACTTTCATTTTTTCACCGAGGGTACAACCTCGGTCTTTATCGTTACGGGATACCAACTTTGAGGCAGATTATTTCAAAAATCCATCGTTAAAATTCATAAACAAAACTCTTTCTTTAAAGAATGTGATTTAAACTTTCTAACTACCAACGCATTTTTAATAATCAGGCGTAGTCGTCGAGATATTAATGCTGAAAGTTGGTTATGCTTCAACGAAAAAGACCGAAGCTTTCACCTCCACCGAATGAGTGCAGGTCCGCTGACGACGTTTTTGATTGGCTGAAAGAATTGTGCCGACCGGGTCAATTTGATGGAATTCAAACACACACATTTGGCAAAACAATTAAGAACAATAATTGAAAACAAAGAAGAAATCCTGTTTTGGACAACCCATGTCTTAAAAATGTATTTACCACATTTGATCATCATTATCATTATTATTGATTTCATTTGACAAGGCACAGCTTGAGCCTTTTATTATAATGAATTACACACTTCAGCTTTTTCCTGGAATTAGTCTGGCTGGTGTATGCTAGGCTATTTACAAAATATAAATAAGTTTTGAATAAAGGTCGGTGCCATGTCAAATAAAATAAGGAAATGTGGCTAAGCTTCTGAGTATTTACCCATTCCCCTGAAAAGACCTGGTTGGATGTCCAAAATAGAATTTAATTTAAACTTCCCCTATGCTGAGGGTACTCATTTAAATCTTCTCGGATAGATGATTCCAATAAGTAACCATAATACAGGGTTTCAATGGGTTTGATGAGTAAACATGAGCTGTCACTGTAAGATGACAATGCCCCCGACACCCCTTTGATTTTAAATTATGGCCAATCTATGTTCAAGGTCAATGTCATCCAGGGGTCAAGGTCACCAAAGTATGTGCCTACAGAAAGGTAATGTACCAAGGAATGTTGTGGTAAAGTATGAAGCGAATATGTTAAGTAATAAGGAAGTTATGGCCAATGTTAAAGTTTTTGGACAGAATGACGGACGGACGGACAGACAGACGGATGGACGGACGGACAAGTCAAATTTATGATGCCTCCCTATTGGGGGCATAAAAAGGAAATATTGCAAGCATTTTGTAAAGCCATTTATTACCCCTATCTTATCTGTTGGCTGTTGCTCTGCATAAAACCTTTATCAAACAACTTACAAGACTGTGTTTTGATGTCACCAGTACAAATGGCTTGGGAAAACATTGAGACAAAAGGCGAAGCTGCTGATAAGCAGCAGATTCTCCGTTTGTCTCAATATTTTCTGTGCTAATTCATAGACTCATACACAATTATATTTTCAAAAACATCCCTTTAGTCGTCTGTAGCAGCTTTCAAATTGAACGGCCCTATAATTTTGCCGTTTGGGAAAGGTTAATCAAGCAAATAGATCTTCATACAAATGCAGTCGAAAGTAAATATGTGGAGAAAAATATGCATCGGACATGAAGTCGAATCAATGTCACTATCCCCCACCCCTGAGTTTCCACTAGAAATAGGCAATGGCGGATCCAGAGGAGGTCCACCTAATCCGAGTTTTCTCTGATGAAATTCGCTCTTTGATAAGTTTATGTCACTCGTTTACATCAGAGCCCACAACCAATTCAAAAACAAAGGAAAGTTTGATACAAGTTGTGGCGCTTTGTTCACCGTCCGATCTTAAAGGCTGTCCTTAAAACGCCTTATGATACCAATAAATGAACCCATGGCTTTTTTTTCGTTCTTTAGCAGAGGTCTATAATAGGCTACTTCACATTTGAAAAAAGGCTTAGTTTTTCCTGATGGTAGCAGAAAAATTTCACTATCTAGTGCTTCAATTTGTATTTTTTCAACTGTTTCTTCATTCTGCATTCTTTGTTAATTTACTGCAAGTTTTCTCACTGATTTGACCTTCAAACAGTTATTCATTTATAAAGCACTGCAAATTAAGTATAAATTGTTACAATCGACAATGTACTTAATTCTTACTCTGTTACCAAAAATGTGTTCCCAAAATGTTAAGAAAAGCGCGTTAAAATTTCACAAAACAAACAGGCTAAGGCCTCTTCACAAATCTTTGAAAAAAAGCCCTGGAACCATTTATTGTCATGCCTGGTGAAAAATTTAAGACCAAAAAGTAGGATGGTCCTCTTGGGTACCACGGTACTTAATGGCGTCCAGAAAAATCAATAATAAATGGGGACATGAAAACATTCCATGATTTCTCTTTCTAAAGTAAATCAAATGAAACCGAAATTTTATTAAAAGTAATCACCAATAATCAGAGTAAATGATTTTGCTTTTAATTTTGCTAATGCACGCAGTTGGTAGGTGATACTTCGTTCTC
The DNA here is from genome assembly GCA_963680895.1 of Fragum sueziense. Classification (NCBI taxonomy): domain Eukaryota; kingdom Metazoa; phylum Mollusca; class Bivalvia; order Cardiida; family Cardiidae; genus Fragum; species Fragum sueziense. The sequence goes on from CAVMGG010000700.1 coordinate 44,859, forward strand.
AAATGAACACTGTTTTGAATACCGCGGTTCCGTAAAAGACGCGGTACCGAAGCGGACTATACTACCACTCCATTGTATCGGTCTATCCACTGTATCGGTCTATTTGCAAATCTAGTGATACAGTGATCGTAGAGCAACCTTCTGATGGTTTACATTAACAACTAGGTCACTGCATTTTTCCAGTACCGATTTTATAGAATATCTGTTCATCAGGTAATAATTATTCAAACATTTTAAAACTAAACTGAAAAATGGAAGTTTGTGGTTAATTTAAACAGATAGCCATTGTTAAAAGTGATTAAAAGTATTGAAACTTTGTTATTTTCCAAAAATGTGTACACCTATTAGTCAAAAAGAAACTGTGGATTCAATTTAGATATTTTTTATGCTGTTTGTCAGTCATTATTTTAACTTTTTCAACATTCAATCACAATGCACTGATATAATGGAGTGATGCCATTATCTACTGGATTTGACATGGCTGCCGATTTTTGACATTTTTGTACTATAGAACTGAGATTCTGACAACGATTTTTTGATATAACAGAAGTAAAAATGTTATTTTACAAGACGACATGATATGAGTAAGGAAATTTATTTAATTTCATAGCTGTCATTAGTTTTAGATAAGTAGACCGATACAATGGGGTTCCAGGCTACTATATTTTTAAAAGGTTTATAGGCGGTCATACTAAAACAAGCCGCACAGCAAAATCACAGCCGTACAGGTAAAACCAAAGCCGTACGGATTTTAGTACCGCCGTACATATACTGAGACCTTAATTCCATATATTTTTTATCGAAATACATGAAGAAATATATAATCTAAGCAATAAACAAGTTAAATATCATTTTTTTGTTATTTTGATGATGTTTTAGGCATTTTTTTTACACCCTATATGAAGCCCAACAGGTGCGCATGTAAGCCGTACCGCGGTAGAGCAATACAATCATGATTTATTCAAAAATAAGACGATATAAGATGTTGTTTATGAAGAAAATATTGTATTTTAACCTCTATTCAAGTTTTGATTATTTTATTTCAGGTTTCATTAGGAGTTAAATGCGACGAACAACACAGGTGAATCTCAACAAAGGGAGGTAACTTCTTTATTATTGTATAATATTGTTTGGTATTGATTTTCTCATCATTTACTTTTATTGATAAGAATGAGGTGTGAAATTGAGAACAAAAGACATTGGTATTATTCATTCCCAAATGGCAAACAATAAAAAGGGTTTAGCCATAATTCCTTCTTTTTCAGCAGTTTCAATTTTTTCATTCTGTGGCTATTTAAAGACTCCCATTTTAGACTATGGACGATATAGTTTTAAAACAGAAAACTGACAGGAAACATCCATAGATCTTTACTTCCCAAAATCGTTTAACCTATTACCAAACGACAAAATTTTAGACTTGTCCAAATTCAGAGAGTTGCAGACGACAATTTCAATTGAATGAAATTTTTAAAAATTGATTGTTTTTTGGAAGCATTATGGGAAGCATTTTCTTCATTTTGCGTGATGTTTATCAATGTCATTATTTTAAATAAAGTCATAAAGTCATTGTGTGGTAATGGGTTAAATGAGATTTTTTCAGAATTCTGCAAAATGAATTAAGGATGACAAGGGTTGAAATTTGCATTCAATGTAGAACTTTGTTCAAAGCTTTCAGCATAACTTTTTATATATATTTGTTCCAGGTGAGAGGATGCTATGGTAAATGCAGTAGAACTCTCAGCCATTTACAACAAATGTGTCCAGACTCAACGACGAGGACGTGGTTCTACACTGAGTCCATTTTTTTTTTTGTTTTTTGTTGTTGTTGTTGTTGGTTTTTTTTTTTGTTTTTTTTTTTTTTATGTTGGGGCCAATACCAAGGCTGCAAGCCACTGTTTGCGAAAAGGGGTGAAATCAGTGCACGATGTTTATTTAACCAATGCTACAAGCAACCTGAGTGTCTTTATACATCAAGAATTTTGTACAATGTAGGGTTTTAAGTGCTAGCAAATCTTCATACTGCATTTTTTCTGAATAGGCGACACATTATCCAAAAGAATGTGTGTTCATGAGCTGAAAAAGCATGATCAATGCTTATGAAAAGTAACTGTCTTGACAAGTGTGTAATGTTCGGAAATGTACATATTCATTTAACTTGCTTTGCAAAACCTGATTCTGAATTAATTTTGGATAAACAAGTTAATCGAAATTGAGTTTTTAACTTGATTGTTAAGAAAGAATGTGCAATTAATGGTTTTAGCATGATTCTGGAAGAGGTAGAGTTTTGATACTGCTTGCCATTAATTGAATGTTAAATAACCTTTATCCAACTATGCACTTCAGAGGAAACACAGCTAACATTATCATTTAATTATCATATATATTTTCTTGAAATTGTTTTCAAGATTGCTGTAGTTTTAAACGAATCACAAGAAAAAAATGTATATACACTCACATCATTTCTTCCCCGTAAATTATGGGGTACCCAACACAGAGTAAACGGCGTATGATGGATGCATACAGGCGTTATATCGAATTTAGTTTTCGTTAAATTTATAAATGTTAAAAAAAAAAATGGATAACATTGAGAGAAAATGTGAAATTGTTGCTGATCAACAGTTTGTCATTTTCCATCAATATCATTATGTTCATACATCAATTAGGCCTACTCGGTAATGAATGCTTCGTGTTGATTTTTTTTGGAAATGCTACAAATAGAAAAATATCTAGTTTCATTTAGCGCTTCATATATTAATTTAAGTCCAACACCTTTAATTTTAGAATATAAAGTGTGAACAGCAAAATTTTACACCAGTCCGAGAAAATAACATTGAGAGAAAAGAAGATATCGACTATCAGTATGTTCTTCTTTTTGTCGCAATGTTTTGGTTTTTTGTCAACTTACAAAAAACATTGTGATGCAAATATCCACAGCAGCCCTCCCTACACTGGGATGGACGAAACGTCGCTTGACTACTGCGGACATTTAGTTCTACACACTGCTATATTACGGTAATTTATATTAACTTTACTCAAGGTAGCCCACCCTATGGGAATCCACGACTTCGGAACTTGCGATTTTTTATTCGCATTTATTCTGGCGACGTCGCGTGAATCTCATTGGGGCGGACTCCCTTAACAATCAGAAAATATTTGTTTGAGAGTGGTTACACCAAGAGAGGTCTATGCCATCTCCATTTTCGCTCTCTTATTTAATTTTCGGAAACATTTTCGGAAATCGCAAAAATCATTCATATTTGGCTTGCTTATTTGGAAGGGTTGTCGTTTTTGCAGACCTGACCCTTTTTATTTGACCTGTTTTTTTTTTGCTATTTTCGCTGTTATCGGAATAGTGAGACCTGAATCGGATGAAGTTACTGTCTTGTTATCTTTCTTTACAAATTTAAAGAATTTGTCGACCATTTTTTGTCGGGCATTTTCATCCATTTCCAACCAAGAGAAATGATTTAACCTTAAAGCAAATGCATGATGTGCTAATTGTAGATTACCCCTACCATGTAAAGCCCCTCGGATGTCTAGCATTTGAGACGTTTCGATGTCTTGCAAACGGTCGATTAATGTTGGGAGTTTCGAAATGTGCCAATCTCCCAGTAATTTTATTTTATGGTTCATACTTTCGCAGTTATTGTTTTTCCAAAACGGTGGTATGGAAGGCTTTTCTAATCTTGGCAAGA
>CAVMGG010000701.1:0-7500 GCA_963680895.1 Fragum sueziense
CTGACTGACTGACTGACTGACTGACTGACTGACTGACTGACTGACTGACTGACCGACCGACCGACCGACCGACCGACCGACCGACCGACCGACCGACCGACCGACCGACCGACCGACCGACCGACCGACCGACCCGACCCGACCCGACCTGACCCGACCCGACCCGACCCGACCCGACCCGACCCGACCCGACCCGACCCGACCCGACCGACCGACCGACCGACCGACCGACCGACTGACCCACCCACAGACTTACCCACCCACAGACCGACCCACCCACGGACAGACTGACTGACTCAGTGACTGACCCACCCACCGACAGACTGACTGACTCAGTGACTGACTGACTGGCTCAGTGAATGACAGGCTGAGCAACTGACTGACCTACTGAGTGACTGGCTGACTGACAGACTTGATGACCTAAAGACAGACTGACTGACCCACTGAATGACAAATTGACCTACTGACTGACTGGCTGATCTACTGACTGACTGACTGATCTCTTGACCTGCTAACTGGTTGACCTACTGACTGACTGACTGGCTGACCTACTGACTGACTGAGTGACTAGCTGTCTGACAGACTGAGTGACTAGCTGTCTGACTGACTGACTGGGTGACTAGCTGTCTGACAGACTGAGTGACTAGCTGTCTTACAGTCTGAGTGATTAGCTGACTGACCAACTAACTGACTGACTTACAGATTGGCTGACCTAGTGACTGCTGAATGACCTAATGACGGACTGGCTGACCCACTGACTGACAGAATGACCTACTGACTGACTGGCTGACCTACTGGCAGACTGACTAACTGACTGACTGATCGATCAACCAAATGACTGACCTACTGAAAGACCTACTGACAGACTGACCTACTGACTGAGAGACAGACTGACTGACCTACTGACTGAATGACTGACTGACTCACAGACTGACTCACTGACTGTGACTGACTCACTGACTGACTCACTGACTGTGACTGACTCACTTACTGTGACTGACTCACTGACTGTGACTGACTGACTGATTTACTGACTGACTGACTGGCTGACATACTGACTGACTGAGTGAGTAGATGTCTGACAGACTGAGTGACTAGCTGTCTGACAGACTGAGTGACTGACTGACCGACCGACGGTAAGACCGACTGACTGACCAACCTACTGAGTGACTAGCTGTCTGACAGACTGAGTGACTAGCTGACTAACTAGCTGACTAGCTGACTGACTAGCTGACTGACTGACTGACTGACTGACCTTATGACTGCTGAATGACCTAATGACGGACTGGCTGACCCACAGACTGACAGAATGACCTACTGACTGACTGGCTGACCTACTGGCAGACTGACTGACTGACTGACTGACTGACTGACTGACTGACTGACTGACTGACTGACTGACTGACTGACTGACTGACTGACTGACTGACTGACTGACTGACTGACTGACTGACTGACTGACTGAGTAGCTGACTAACTGACTAACTGACTGACTGACTGACTGACTAACTGACTGACTGACTGACTGACTGACTGACTGACTGACTGACTGACTGACTGACCGACCGACCGACCGACGACCGACCGACCGACCGACCGACCGACCGACCGACCGACCGACCGACCGACCGACCCGACCCGACCCGACCCGACCCGACCCGACCCGACCCGACCCGACTCGACCCGACCCCGACCCGACCCGACCCGACCCGACCCGACCCGACCCGACCCGACCCGACCCGACCGACCGACCGACCGACCGACCGACCGACCAACCGACCGACCGACCGACTGACCCACCCACAGACCGACCCACCCACAGACCGACCCACCCACCAACAGACTGACTGACTCAGTGACTGACCCACCCACCGACAGACTGACTGACTCAGTGACTGACTGACTGGCTCAGTGAATGACAGGCTGAGCAACTGACTGACCTACTGAGTGACTGGCTGACTGACAGACTTGATGACCTAAAGACAGACTGACTGACCCACTGAATGACAAATTGACCTACTGACTGACTGGCTGATCTACTGACTGACTGACTGATCTCTTGACCTGCTAACTGGTTGACCTACTGACTGACTGACTGGCTGACCTACTGACTGACTGAGTGACTAGCTGTCTGACAGACTGAGTGACTAGCTGTCTGACTGACTGACTGGGTGACTAGCTGTCTGACAGACTGAGTGACTAGCTGTCTTACAGTCTGAGTGATTAGCTGACTGACCAACTAACTGACTGACTTACAGATTGGCTGACCTAGTGACTGCTGAATGACCTAATGACGGACTGGCTGACCCACTGACTGACAGAATGACCTACTGACTGACTGGCTGACCTACTGGCAGACTGACTAACTGACTGACTGATCGATCGACCAAATGACTGACCTACTGAAAGACCTACTGACAGACTGACCTACTGACTGAGAGACAGACTGACTGACCTACTGACTGAATGACTGACTGACTCACAGACTGACTCACTGACTGTGACTGACTCACTGACTGACTCACTGACTGTGACTGACTCACTTACTGTGACTGACTCACTGACTGTGACTGACTGACTGATTTACTGACTGACTGACTGGCTGACATACTGACTGACTGAGTGAGTAGATGTCTGACAGACTGAGTGACTAGCTGTCTGACAGACTGAGTGACTGACTGACCGACCGACGGTAAGACCGACTGACTGACCAACCTACTGAGTGACTAGCTGTCTGACAGACTGAGTGACTAGCTGACTAACTAGCTGACTAGCTGACTGACTAGCTGACTGACTGACTGACTGACTGACTGACTGACTGACCTTATGACTGCTGAATGACCTAATGACGGACTGGCTGACCCACAGACTGACAGAATGACCTACTGACTGACTGGCTGACCTACTGGCAGACTGACTGACTGACTGACTGACTGACTGACTGACTGACTGACTGACTGACTGACTGACTGACTGACTGACTGACTGACTGACTGACTGACTGACTGACTGACTGACTGACTGACTGACTGACTGACTGACTGACTGACTGACTGAGTAGCTGACTAACTGACTAACTGACTGACTGACTGACTGACTAACTGACTGACTGACTGACTGACTGACTGACTGACTGACTGACTGACTGACTGACCGACCGACCGACCGACCGACCGACCGACCGACCGACCGACCGACCGACCGACCGACCGACCGACCGACCGACCGACCCGACCCGACCCGACCCGACCCGACCCGACCCGACCCGACCCGACCCGACCCGACCCGACCCGACCCGACCCGACCCGACCCGACCCGACCCGACCCGACCGACCGACCGACCGACCGACCGACCGACCGACCGACTGACCCAACCACAGACCGACCCACCCACAGACCGACCCACCCACCGACAGACTGACTGACTCAGTGACTGACCCACCCACCGACAGACTGACTGACTCAGTGACTGACTGACTGGCTCAGTGAATGACAGGCTGAGCAACTGACTGACCTACTGAGTGACTGGCTGACTGACAGACTTGATGACCTAAAGACAGACTGACTGACCCACTGAATGACAAATTGACCTACTGACTGACTGGCTGATCTACTGACTGACTGATCTCTTGACCTGCTAACTGGTTGACCTACTGACTGACTGACTGGCTGACCTACTGACTGACTGAGTGACTAGCTGTCTGACAGACTGAGTGACTAGCTGTCTGACTGACTGACTGGATGACTAGCTGTCTGACAGACTGAGTGACTAGCTGTCTTACAGTCTGAGTGATTAGCTGACTGACCAACTAACTGACTGACTTACAGATTGGCTGACCTAGTGACTGCTGAATGACCTAATGACGGACTGGCTGACCCACTGACTGACAGAATGACCTACTGACTGACTGGCTGACCTACTGGCAGACTGACTAACTGACTGACTGATCGATCGACCAAATGACTGACCTACTGAAAGACCTACTGACAGACTGACCTACTGACTGAGAGACAGACTGACTGACCTACTGACTGAATGACTGACTGACTCACAGACTGACTCACTGACTGTGACTGACTCACTGACTGACTCACTGACTGTGACTGACTCACTTACTGTGACTGACTCACTGACTGTGACTGACTGACTGATTTACTGACTGACTGACTGGCTGACATACTGACTGACTGAGTGAGTAGATGTCTGACAGACTGAGTGACTAGCTGTCTGACAGACTGAGTGACTGACTGACCGACCGACGGTAAGACCGACTGACTGACCAACCTACTGAGTGACTAGCTGTCTGACAGACTGAGTGACTAGCTGACTAACTAGCTGACTAGCTGACTGACTAGCTGACTGACTGACTGACTGACTGACTGACCTTATGACTGCTGAATGACCTAATGACGGACTGGCTGACCCACAGACTGACAGAATGACCTACTGACTGACTGGCTGACCTACTGGCAGACTGACTGACTGACTGACTGACTGACTGACTGACTGACTGACTGACTGACTGACTGACTGACTGACTGACTGACTGACTGACTGACTGACTGACTGACTGACTGACTGACTGACTGACTGACTGACTGACTGAGTAGCTGACTAACTGACTAACTGACTGACTGACTGACTGACTAACTGACTGACTGACTGACTGACTGACTGACTGACTGACTGACTGACTGACCGACCGACCGACCGACCGACCGACCGACCGACCGACCGACCGACCGACCGACCGACCGACCGACCGACCCGACCCGACCCGACCCGACCCAACCCGACCCGACCCGACCCGACCCGACCCGACCCGACCCGACCCGACCCGACCCGACCCGACCCGACCCGACCCGACCGACCGACCGACCGACCGACCGACCGACCGACCGACCGACCGACCGACCGACCGACCGACCGACTGACCCACCCACAGACCGACCCACCCACAGACCGACCCACCCACCGACAGACTGACTGACTCAGTGACTGACCCACCCACCGACAGACTGACTGACTCAGTGACTGACTGACTGGCTCAGTGAATGACAGGCTGAGCAACTGACTGACCTACTGAGTGACTGGCTGACTGACAGACTTGATGACCTAAAGACAGACTGACTGACCCACTGAATGACAAATTGACCTACTGACTGACTGGCTGATCTACTGACTGACTGACTGATCTCTTGACCTGCTAACTGGTTGACCTACTGACTGACTGACTGGCTGACCTACTGACTGACTGAGTGACTAGCTGTCTGACAGACTGAGTGACTAGCTGTCTGACTGACTGACTGGGTGACTAGCTGTCTGACAGACTGAGTGACTAGCTGTCTTACAGTCTGAGTGATTAGCTGACTGACCAACTAACTGACTGACTTACAGATTGGCTGACCTAGTGACTGCTGAATGACCTAATGACGGACTGGCTGACCCACTGACTGACAGAATGACCTACTGACTGACTGGCTGACCTACTGGCAGACTGACTAACTGACTGACTGATCGATCGACCAAATGACTGACCTACTGAAAGACCTACTGACAGACTGACCTACTGACTGAGAGACAGACTGACTGACCTACTGACTGAATGACTGACTGACTCACAGACTGACTCACTGACTGTGACTGACTCACTGACTGACTCACTGACTGTGACTGACTCACTTACTGTGACTGACTCACTGACTGTGACTGACTGACTGATTTACTGACTGACTGACTGGCTGACATACTGACTGACTGAGTGAGTAGATGTCTGACAGACTGAGTGACTAGCTGTCTGACAGACTGAGTGACTGACTGACCGACCGACGGTAAGACCGACTGACTGACCAACCTACTGAGTGACTAGCTGTCTGACAGACTGAGTGACTAGCTGACTAACTAGCTGACTAGCTGACTGACTAGCTGACTGACTGACTGACTGACTGACTGACCTTAAGACTGCTGAATGACCTAATGACGGACTGGCTGACCCACAGACTGACAGAATGACCTACTGACTGACTGGCTGACCTACTGGCAGACTGACTGACTGACTGACTGACTGACTGACTGACTGACTGACTGACTGACTGACTGACTGACTGACTGACTGACTAACTGACTGACTGACTGACTGACTGACTGACTGACTGACTGACTGACTGACTGACTGAGTAGCTGACTAACTGACTAACTGACTGACTGACTGACTGACTAACTGACTGACTGACTGACTGACTGACTGACTGACTGACTGACTGACTGACTGACCGACCGACCGACCGACCGACCGACCGACCGACCGACCGACCGACCGACCGACCGACCGACCGACCGACCGACCGACCCGACCCGACCCGACCCGACCCGACCCGACCCGACCCGACCCGACCCGACCCGACCCGACCCGACCCGACCCGACCGACCGACCGACCGACCGACCGACCGACCGACCGACTGACCCACCCACAGACCGACCCACCCACAGACCGACCCACCCACCGACAGACTGACTGACTCAGTGACTGACCCACCCACCGACAGACTGACTGACTCAGTGACTGACTGACTGGCTCAGTGAATGACAGGCTGAGCAACTGACTGACCTACTGAGTGACTGGCTGACTGACAGACTTGATGACCTAAAGACAGACTGACTGACCCACTGAATGACAAATTGACCTACTGACTGACTGGCTGATCTACTGACTGACTGACTGATCTCTTGACCTGCTAACTGGTTGACCTACTGACTGACTGACTGGCTGACCTACTGACTGACTGAGTGACTAGCTGTTTGACAGACTGAGTGACTAGCTGTCTGACTGACTGACTGGGTGACTAGCTGTCTGACAGACTGAGTGACTAGCTGTCTTTCAGTCTGAGTGATTAGCTGACTGACCAACTAACTGACTGACTTACAGATTGGCTGACCTAGTGACTGCTGAATGACCTAATGACGGACTGGCTGACCCACTGACTGACAGAATGACCTACTGACTGACTGGCTGACCTACTGGCAGACTGACTAACTGACTGACTGATCGATCGACCAAATGACTGACCTACTGAAAGACCTACTGACAGACTGACCTACTGACTGAGAGACAGACTGACTGACCTACTGACTGAATGACTGACTGACTCACAGACTGACTCACTGACTGTGACTGACTCACTGACTGACTCACTGACTGTGACTGACTCACTTACTGTGACTGACTCACTGACTGTGACTGACTGACTGATTTACTGACTGACTGACTGGCTGACATACTGACTGACTGAGTGAGTAGATGTCTGACAGACTGAGTGACTAGCTGTCTGACAGACTGAGTGACTGACTGACCGACCGACGGTAAGACCGACTGACTGACCAACCTACTGAGTGACTAGCTGTCTGACAGACTGAGTGACTAGCTGACTAACTAGCTGACTAGCTGACTGACTAGCTGACTGACTGACTGACTGACTGACCTTATGACTGCTGAATGACC
>CAVMGG010000701.1:12500-18014 GCA_963680895.1 Fragum sueziense
GACTGACTGACTGACTGACTGACTGACCGACCGACCGACCGACCGACCGACCGACCGACCGACCGACCGACCGACCGACCGACCGACCAACCGACCGACCGACCGACCGACCGACCGACCGACCCGACCCGACCCGACCCGACCCGACCCGACCCGACCCGACCCGACCCGACCCGACCCGACCCGACCCGACCCGACCCGACCGACCGACCGACCGACCGACCGACCGACCGACCGACCGACCGACTGACCCACCCACAGACCGACCCACCCACAGACCGACCCACCCACCGACAGACTGACTGACTCAGTGACTGACCCACCCACCGACAGACTGACTGACTCAGTGACTGACTGACTGGCTCAGTGAATGACAGGCTGAGCAACTGACTGACCTACTGAGTGACTGGCTGACTGACAGACTTGATGACCTAAAGACAGACTGACTGACCCACTGAATGACAAATTGACCTACTGACTGACTGGCTGATCTACTGACTGACTGACTGATCTCTTGACCTGCTAACTGGTTGACCTACTGACTGACTGACTGGCTGACCTACTGACTGACTGAGTGACTAGCTGTCTGACAGACTGAGTGACTAGCTGTCTGACTGACTGACTGGGTGACTAGCTGTCTGACAGACTGAGTGACTAGCTGTCTTACAGTCTGAGTGATTAGCTGACTGACCAACTAACTGACTGACTTACAGATTGGCTGACCTAGTGACTGCTGAATGACCTAATGACGGACTGGCTGACCCACTGACTGACAGAATGACCTACTGACTGACTGGCTGACCTACTGGCAGACTGACTAACTGACTGACTGATCGATCGACCAAATGACTGACCTACTGAAAGACCTACTGACAGACTGACCTACTGACTGAGAGACAGACTGACTGACCTACTGACTGAATGACTGACTGACTCACAGACTGACTCACTGACTGTGACTGACTCACTGACTGACTCACTGACTGTGACTGACTCACTTACTGTGACTGACTCACTGACTGTGACTGACTGACTGATTTACTGACTGACTGACTGGCTGACATACTGACTGACTGAGTGAGTAGATGTCTGACAGACTGAGTGACTAGCTGTCTGACAGACTGAGTGATTGACTGACCGACCGACGGTAAGACCGACTGACTGACCAACCTACTGAGTGACTAGCTGTCTGACAGACTGAGTGACTAGCTGACTAACTAGCTGACTAGCTGACTGACTAGCTGACTGACTGACTGACTGACTGACTGACCTTATGACTGCTGAATGACCTAATGACGGACTGGCTGACCCACAGACTGACAGAATGACCTAGTGACTGACTGGCTGACCTACTGGCAGACTGACTGACTGACTGACTGACTGACTGACTGACTGACTGACTGACTGACTGACTGACTGACTGACTGACTGACTGACTGACTGACTGACTGACTGACTGACTGACTGACTGACTGACTGACTGACTGAGTAGCTGACTAACTGACTAACTGACTGACTGACTGACTGACTAACTGACTGACTGACTGACTGACTGACTGACTGACTGACTGACTGACTGACTGACTGACCGACCGACCGACCGACCGACCGACCGACCGACCGACCGACCGACCGACCGACCGACCGACCGACCGACCCGACCCGACCCGACCCGACCCGACCCGACCCGACCCGACCCGACCCGACCCGACCCGACCCGACCCGACCCGACCCGACCCGACCCGACCCGACCGACCGACCGACCGACCGACCGACCGACCCACCCACCCACAGACCGACCCACCCACAGACCGACCCACCCACCGACAGACTGACTGACTCAGTGACTGACCCACCCACCGACAGACTGACTGACTCAGTGACTGACTGACTGGCTCAGTGAATGACAGGCTGAGCAACTGACTGACCTACTGAGTGACTGGCTGACTGACAGACTTGATGACCTAAAGACAGACTGACTGACCCACTGAATGACAAATTGACCTACTGACTGACTGGCTGATCTACTGACTGACTGACTGATCTCTTGACCTGCTAACTGGTTGACCTACTGACTGACTGACTGGCTGACCTACTGACTGACTGAGTGACTAGCTGTCTGACAGACTGAGTGACTAGCTGTCTGACTGACTGACTGGGTGACTAGCTGTCTGACAGACTGAGTGACTAGCTGTCTTACAGTCTGAGTGATTAGCTGACTGACCAACTAACTGACTGACTTACAGATTGGCTGACCTTGTGACTGCTGAATGACCTAATGACGGACTGGCTGACCCACTGACTGACAGAATGACCTACTGACTGACTGGCTGACCTACTGGCAGACTGACTAACTGACTGACTGATCGATCGACCAAATGACTGACCTACTGAAAGACCTACTGACAGACTGACCTACTGACTGAGAGACAGACTGACTGACCTACTGACTGAATGACTGACTGACTCACAGACTGACTCACTGACTGTGACTGACTCACTGACTGACTCACTGACTGTGACTGACTCACTTACTGTGACTGACTCACTGACTGTGACTGACTGACTGATTTACTGACTGACTGGCTGACATACTGACTGACTGAGTGAGTAGATGTCTGACAGACTGAGTGACTAGCTGTCTGACAGACTGAGTGACTGACTGACCGACCGACGGTAAGACCGACTGACTGACCAACCTACTGAGTGACTAGCTGTCTGACAGACTGAGTGACTAGCTGACTAACTAGCTGACTAGCTGACTGACTAGCTGACTGACTGACTGACTGACTGACTGACCTTATGACTGCTGAATGACCTAATGACGGACTGGCTGACCCACAGACTGACAGAATGACCTACTGACTGACTGGCTGACCTACTGGCAGACTGACTGACTGACTGACTGACTGACTGACTGACTGACTGACTGACTGACTGACTGAATGACTGACTGACTGACTGACTGACTGACTGACTGACTGACTGACTGACTGACTGACTGACTGACTGACTGACTGACTGACTGACTGACTGACTGACTGACTGACTGACTGACTGACTGACTGACTGACTGACTGACTGACTGACTGACTGACTGACTGACTGACTGAGTAGCTGACTAACTGACTAACTGACTGACTGACTGACTGACTAACTGACTGACTGACTGACTGACTGACTGACTGACTGACTGACTGACTGACTGACTGACTGACCGACCGACCGACCGACCGACCGACCGACCGACCGACCGACCGACCGACCGACCGACCGACCGACCGACCGACCGACCGACCGACCGACCGACCCGACCCGACCCGACCCGACCCGACCCGACCCGACCCGACCCGACCCGACCCGACCCGACCCGACCCGACCCGACCCGACCCGACCCGACCCGACCCGACCCGACCCGACCCGACCGACCGACCGACCGACCGACCGACCGACCGACCGACCGACCGACTGACCCACCCACAGACCGACCCACCCACAGACCGACCCACCCACCGACAGACTGACTGACTCAGTGACTGACCCACCCACCGACAGACTGACTGACTCAGTGACTTACTGACTGGCTCAGTGAATGACAGGCTGAGCAACTGACTGACCTACTGAGTGACTGGCTGACTGACAGACTTGATGACCTAAAGACAGACTGACTGACCCACTGAATGACAAATTGACCTACTGACTGACTGGCTGATCTACTGACTGACTGACTGATCTCTTGACCTGCTAACTGGTTGACCTACTGACTGACTGACTGGCTGACCTACTGACTGACTGAGTGACTAGCTGTCTGACAGACTGAGTGACTAGCTGTCTGACTGACTGACTGGGTGACTAGCTGTCTGACAGACTGAGTGACTAGCTGTCTTACAGTCTGAGTGATTAGCTGACTGACCAACTAACTGACTGACTTACAGATTGGCTGACCTAGTGACTGCTGAATGACCTAATGACGGACTGGCTGACCCACTGACTGACAGAATGACCTACTGACTGACTGGCTGACCTACTGGCAGACTGACTAACTGACTGACTGATCGATCGACCAAATGACTGACCTACTGAAAGACCTACTGACAGACTGACCTACTGACTGAGAGACAGACTGACTGACCTACTGACTGAATGACTGACTGACTCACAGACTGACTCACTGACTGTGACTGACTCACTGACTGACTCACTGACTGTGACTGACTCACTTACTGTGACTGACTCACTGACTGTGACTGACTGACTGATTTACTGACTGACTGACTGGCTGACATACTGACTGACTGAGTGAGTAGATGTCTGACAGACTGAGTGACTAGCTGTCTGACAGACTGAGTGACTGACTGACCGACCGACGGTAAGACCGACTGACTGACCAACCTACTGAGTGACTAGCTGTCTGACAGACTGAGTGACTAGCTGACTAACTAGCTGACTAGCTGACTGACTAGCTGACTGACTGACTGACTGACTGACTGACCTTATGACTGCTGAATGACCTAATGACCGACTGGCTGACCCACAGACTGACAGAATGACCTACTGACTGACTGGCTGACCTACTGGCAGACTGACTGACTGACTGACTGACTGACTGACTGACTGACTGACTGACTGACTGACTGACTGACTGACTGACTGACTGACTGACTGACTGACTGACTGACTGACTGACTGACTGACTGAGTAGCTGACTAACTGACTAACTGACTGACTGACTGACTGACTAACTGACTGACTGACTGACTGACTGACTGACTGACTGACTGACTGACTGACTGACTGACCGACCGACCGACCGACCGACCGACCGTCCGACCGACCGACCGACCGACCGACCGACCGACCGACCGACCGACCGACCGACCGACCGACCGACCGACCGACCGACCCGACCCGACCCGACCCGACCCGACCCGACCCGACCCGACCCGACCCGACCCGACCCGACCCGACCCGACCCGACCCGACCGACCGACCCACCGACCGACCGACCGACCGACCGACTGACCCACCCACAGACCGACCCACCCACAGACCGACCCACCCACCGACAGACTGACTGACTCAGTGACTGACCCACCCACCGACAGACTGACTGACTCAGTGACTGACTGACTGGCTCAGTGAATGACAGGCTGAGCAACTGACTGACCTACTGAGTGACTGGCTGACTGACAGACTTGATGACCTAAAGACAGACTGACTGACCCACTGAATGACAAATTGACCTACTGACTGACTGGCTGATCTACTGACTGACTGACTGATCTCTTGACCTGCTAACTGGTTGACCTACTGACTGACTGACTGGCTGACCTACTGACTGACTGAGTGACTAGCTGTCTGACAGACTGAGTGACTAGCTGTCTGACTGACTGACTGGGTGACTAGCTGTCTGACAGACTGAGTGACTAGCTGTCTTACAGTCTGAGTGATTAGCTGACTGACCAACTAACTGACTGACTTACAGATTGGCTGACCTAGTGACTGCTGAATGAC
>CAVMGG010000702.1:0-36081 GCA_963680895.1 Fragum sueziense
TTTTACACCTACAGCCTTGATATTTCACACATGGACAACTCCAACCAAGACCTTTCACATTTGACCATGACCTTGACCTTGGCATTTGGCCTACTTTTAAAAACTTTAACCTGGCCTATGTTTCATTTTACTTTTACATATACAGCTTTGATATTTCACACATAGACACCTCCTACCAAGACCTTTCATATTTGACCATGACCTTGGACCTTGTTAACTTGACCTTGGACTTTGACCTACATCAAATGTAGGCCCTTGAGGGGGCATATATGTTTTACAAACATCTCTTGTTTCATTACAGAATTCCTGGTTTATTGAATGACCGTAGAACCATGCTGGGTGAACTCAACTGGATATTTACAGCAATAACTGATACTATAGCCTGGAATACTCTACCCAGAGGTAAATAAAGTTTATTATACATAGATTCATCATGCTCTAGAATACAATGGAAGAATGGCTTTGAAATTGAGAGAGCTCGCCATTGGTTGTTGATACTCATTTAAATGGTTCTGTCAAGTCATTAAGTCCTGATAGCTTGGTTGGTATTATTGAATTTATTAGCCCACAGATGTCTTGAGACAGGTTTGCAACTCAGCTATCCGGATTTCCTTCAGCCTTTCTTCATTTGACATCAGTCATAATTTGATGAATTAATGAATGTTGGATACTTTTGATTGGATGTTGTGTGGGTGATAGAGTGGTAAACCCATGCTGAATAGAATTTAGTATTTACCTGTCATAAGTGAAAAATATCTTTAGAATTATTTGCAGTCTCTGACAAGCTGCCGAAGGTTCAGAAATTGTAGAGCTGACAACATGAATTTTGTTACGTTATTAATACAGTTGTTATGATATAATTTCAGATTTGTTCCAGAAGTTGTTCCGTCAGGACCTGTTGGTGGCCAGTCTATTTAGAAACTTTCTGCTGGCAGAAAGAATCATGCGATCCTACAACTGTACACCGATATCAGGACCTAAACTACCCCCAACATACCATCATCCCATGTGGTAAGTTTTGAATGGCATGGAATACATTCTATCAATACAAGGTCGTCCATTAAAGTAAAGTATGATCATGTTTAGAAATCATGCACTTAAGTGCAGAAGTGTAGCTTAAAGACACTTTGTTAAGGTATGATGTCGCAGCCATGTTGCTGTTGGTTGTGCATATAAATCAAATTCATCAAATCCTGGGTTTGATCGCCAGCCATGACAAATGTCTTTTCTAACAAAATTATCTCCCACCAATGATTTGATAATTGCAAACCTATGCAGCTGGAGGTTTGGTTAGGATTTTGTGGCAGTACTTGTATGAGAATGACAGGAATCCATGATAAGATGCTCCATCCGTTGGATTTGACCATAGCTTTTGAAAGAGGCGTTTAATTCAAGCAATCCAATATAATGGTATTGTGACATACATGCTGCTGTCATGAAGGCATGCTTGTTGATTTCAAGGGGTCATGTGTGTCTTAGTGGTTAAGGTGTTTGGCTTTGTAACCTTTACCTGGAAAGAAATCTTGGGGCTCTGTTTGTACCGCTGCTTATATGGGTATGTCATGGGGAAGGTATATCAGAGTCCCAGTATAGTACTTGTGATGCTCGAGAGAGCATGTGTATGCGAGATCTTCATAAAAATACAACTTGACCCTTTCCAAACAAGAGCTGGTTTTGATGTCTCTGGTAGAAAAGGCTCAGGAACATTGAGGCAAAAGCAGAAAATGCGGGTAAGTCAGCATTTTCTGCTTTTTTGCCTTGATGTTTTCTTTGTTATATTATTCACAAATCTTACCATTAGTTACATAATTTTATCATCTGCAGCAGCTTTCAAATAGGACCTCCCCAAAATTCTGTTGTTTGGAAAAGGATTGAAATTATAAGAGCTGATACAAATTGTATATTACCAGGCAAGCATGGGATTTAGCCCTGGATCTCTGCCTCCGACAGCTGCCCAAGTTACTGGAAGACGACAGTGCTGAGTTTAAACACAGTCCATTCTTCACAGAACAGCTCACCGCATTTGATGTGTGGCTGAAGTACGGGGCGGAGTCTCGCATGCCTCCAGAACAATTACCCATAGTTCTGCAGGTGTTATTGAGTCAGGTCCACAGACTGCGAGCTCTAGAACTGCTGGGACGGTTCCTCGACCTCGGACCGTGGGCTGTCAGTCTGGTGAGTTGTGAGATATACGATCTGATGTTAATCTTTGTGTTATAGCGGATCTGACCTGATCTGGAATCAAACAAAATAACTTTAATTGACTTGGGTTCATTGATTCGTAGTATTTTCAAAGTAATTAAGATTATTTAAGATAATTGATAAACAAAATGAATATATACTCTGTAATAAATAAAAGATGAATATTAAACATTTGAACTGTTCACTTTTGATAGATAAAATATATTTCAAATATCTGAAATAAAAGGAACTTTAAAAAACAATTCCATGGATAATTTTCAGTTGCCCATATGATTTTAGATAGAATGTGAGAAAATGAATGTTTCGTTACAATTACATCAGCACAATGAAATATGTATATATATTATTATATGATTGCAGGCATTATCTGTTGGTATATTCCCGTATGTATTGAAATTACTCCAGAGCAATGCCAGGGAACTCCGACCTTTACTTGTATTTATATGGGCTAAAATACTCTCCGTGGACAGTGTAAGTATAACAACATAGTTAATGTAAAGATTCTTGAAGTTAATCACTTAGTACAACCATCAGCTTTAATGCTCATTTGGTGTAACAAATTTAATGGGAAAGAAGGATAGTAGACAACACCATATTTCTCGCATTTCCTAATTGTCTTCACCAATTTTCTCCTGTATTTGTTACAAACTTTTGTATGCATCTCATTTGGAATAAATGAAATTTCTTGTTCAATTATTTGTTTATTGAATGACTGTTTTCCCCCCTTAACCCATCTAATTTGTTGTTTTCCTTTTATCACTTTCCCAAACGGCAAATTTTCAATATTTCCATTTCAAAAGCTGCTGCCGACGACAAATGGACCTTGTTTAAGATAGAATTTGTGTACAATATATCACAGAAAATATTGAGGCAAAAGAAGAAAATGCTGATTATCAGCATTTTCTTCTTTTGTCTCAATGTTTTCCCAAGCATTTTCTATTTGAGACCTCAAAACCAGGTCTTGTTTTGGAAAGGGTTAAGGGAACTTCAATACAAAAATTTTAATGTGAAAAAGAAAGCATTATGTCTAAAGAATTCAACCGTATCATGTCTACTAATCTATATTGATATATTTGTAGTCTTGTCAAGCAGATCTAGTGAAGGATAATGGTCATCAATACTTCCTGAAGGTTCTCGCTGATCCATATATGCCTGTAAGTAGTTCTGATAACACTATTACAGTGCATTATTACACAAAATGAATGACCCTAGAGCCAGGATCTGGAAAAAACGTCCCTTAAAGCATTTGAGACAGCCATGCTTCAACATCAAGTTGTGCTTACGTGCGGTCTGGCATAGATCCATGTCACTCTCATAATGGTTGCTAAAGATCATGATGAAAGTAATGTAGAACAACATGGTTCCTGATCAGACTGCGTGTAAACACAGGCTGATCTGGAACCATGTTGGGCTCAAAAATAAAATTGGTCATTTTCATGTTGCAAAAACTCTTCTTTGTTGTCAAAACTCTCTTTTGGGTATTTGGAAATTAATAACTTGCTACTGAATAGTAAACTTTGTTAAGCTGGTCTTTGAATGGTTTTGCTTTGATAAATAGGATATACAGAACTCAAATTACATCATCTAATCCGTCTACCTAATTCTTATACAAAAGTTATAGTGTGAACTGAATAAGAGCCTCTTAAAATTTTACAGAATTTTACTATTTTGTATTTATGTAGGCCAAGCAGAAGACGATGGCTACATTTGTACTTGCCATGATTGTTAATGACCACAGACAGGGACAGGTGGGTATTGTGTTGTATAAAGTCATACTTCAAATTCTTAGAGGGCAGATTTGGTGCAGTGGTAATGCGCTAGACTTGTAATACAGGGGTCGCAGGTTCAATCGCCCGCCTCTCCAGTCTTTTGGATGGGACTTTAAACAAAGGTTCTGTCTCCATATGACCTTAGCTGTTAAGTGGGATGTAAAACTCCAAATTCATTAAATCCAAATCAAATTCTTAGAGGGAGTTATTACTCAGCTAGGAGACAGTTCTTGTTTTGTAGGGTGTGTCAAGGTTCAGATAGCTGTAATTGTGGATATCTTTTAAAACCTTTCTTAGTAAAAATATTTTTATACTGTTGACTGGTCACAAAAACTGGTCACAGAGAGCCAATGAATGTCACAAAAATATGTTAAATTTTGGGAAACATTGAAACAATAGAAAACGAAAAATATGAACTATTTAAGATTTCTTTTCTTTCAAAATGTTGAAATAAAAGGAAGTTTGAAAAACATGAAACATTATTTTAGAAAAGGTTTCACAAAAAATGACAAAATCACACATTATACAACACCGTCCTATCTTTCAGGAAGCTGCATTACAGGGCAGTCTAATAGCTATATGTTTGACAGAGGAGCAGTTAGCAGACAAAAGTTCTCTGTTCAGACAATGGTTAGCTCTGTGTCTGGCTAAAACCTGGACCAACTTTGACAATGCACGATGGTGTGGTGTACGGGATAGTGCACATGAGAAACTCTACAGGTTGCTGAATGATTCTGAACCAGAGGTAAACGATATGTTTAAGCCATTTCCAAACAACACGATTTTAAGTTTGTCCAAATTGGAAGAAGTTGCATACAGCATTTTCAATGTGATGACATTTTAGATCTTTAAAACTTTTTGGGTAGAAAACATTGTGGGAAATGAAGAAAATGCTTTTGACATGTTTACCTAGCCTTTATCTCGTAGGGCGACAAAAAGCCTCAATATGTGGGAATGGATTAAATCTTTCCCATATAGCATTATTTGCATTTACCTTTAAGTTACCAATTGCTCTACAAATAGAATGTAAAGCTGTCCAATTTAGCATTACAGATACTGTACTTAAACAATACTTCTTTACTTTGAACTCAATACTCAAACATTGAAATTTCAGTTAGAACAGCATTTTCTTTCCTACCTGTAAAGCTTTCTAGTGAATATTGTGGATGCTGAAGATTTGTTATCTAGGGATAACTACCACAATTCTTAATCGTTTCAATATTTTTTGATGAATTGAGACTTAAATGGTTTTTCTATTCCTTGAATATGACTTACTGTTGTATTTGATTGTAAAATTTAGCACAATGTGTGTCTATGTTTTAGGTTCGAGCTTCAGCTGTTTATGCGCTGGGTACATTTATCAGTAATATCAGTGAGAAGAGTGACCATGCCACCAGTATAGATCTGGGGGTGGGCTTAACTCTGGTTGGTGCTGCCCAAGATGGAAGTCCACTTGTCAGAAAGGTATAGCTCACGATAAATGACTTGGCAGAGCATCTCTAGCTGATGGCTAGAGATGCTTTGCCAAGTCATTTATTGTGAGCTATAAATAAATCAAGCAGGTATGATTGAGTTGAAAACTTGAAATATTACTAATACTAGAAAGACATGGTTCTGATAAATTTGACCTAACAAGAAAAAAATGATTGAAGAAACAGATAACTAAGAATGATTTGGAAAATATAAATATTGCAACAACTCAATTAGATTAGAGAGATTTCTGAAGATCATAAGATTGAATACAATTGTACGACATCAATTTTCCCATTACCACACACTGACACCTTTTGACGTCCTACAAGATAAAGGCTTTGCTTCTAACAAGCAATTTCTTCACTTCCCACAATGTCTTCTACTAGGAAAGACCAAAAAACGTAAAATTGTCTTAAGCAATAGCTTCGAATTTGAACCAGTCTAAAGTCGTGCCCTTTGGTAATGGGTTAAAATTGAACAAGTGAATTAATTCATCATTGCCTCTCTCCCTGTAGGAGCTGGTAGTTGCATTTGGTGGTTTGGTGTCACATTTTGAGACACAGTTTGCCGTGGCCGCGCAGCAGCTAATGGAGGACGAGAAGCAGCGAGATCGTACGCCGGCGGTGGTGACGGGGGAGGTGACGGGTGGGTGGAATCTTGTGTCCCCGGGGTCACCAGGTACCTGAGAGATAGACTGGCACTATGTTCACTTCTCTAGACTAGCTGCTGGTGCATGCATGTTGCGGACTTAGTGTGAAATTGTTGTAAGGGCATAGAAGATGATATGTGCTTACAGTAGTTTTGCATTAAGCCATCGAAATTGTAGCTTTTTGTCTTCTGTTGGCTAGTGTAGACTTAAGTTTTGTGGTTTTACTGTTTAGTATTATGGTTCAGTTCAAGTGTTTTGTCGTTGATGGTTTACAGTTATCTTTTTATGAAAAAAATATGTGTAGACCGTGAATTTGAGTTTCCTTATACAGCATGTTGATGTATAAGATTTGCCTTACCTATAACAGCTTAGGAAACTAATAAAGGTGAGCTATTTGGTCATAACAGCTCTCTTATATAAAGTTATAATAGTTGTGTTATTCTGGTCACTTTTGTGTGAACATCATAATGCAAATGTCTATATCTTTACATCTACTAATGCTATCGCTCTGATACTGACATTGAATATTTCAAGCATTTCAATTGAAGTAGCTTTTTGGCATAACACAGTTGGTAGCCCATTTGACATTGAATTAATTGGGTTTTAATCCTGACAACAGGAATGCCTTTTCAACATTTGTCTCCAATCAATAGTACATCGATGCTTTTCAACAAAAATCTCATAACTGCAGCTTGTTTTAAGCTGCAGTTATGAGGTTTTTGTTGTGAAGTGACAACATACAAGATTGTTAATGGTGTCCAGCAGAGCATGTAGTCACATTCTACATTCAGACATTATGTTCAAGATTTTGTGACCAGTTATCATAGGGAATGTTCCTCTTCTGATAAGATTATGCCTTTGAAAGCTTTGCTTTAGATATGCTTTACACTACTATTGTGCTTGATTTTATAGGTGAAATGTGATCTCTCAGGTGCCTGGTCTATTAAGTACAGCTTAGCTTGCAGAATACCTAACCCATATGTTACTTAACCACTTTTCCCTTATAATGACCATGTTAATGATATGTGACCCTTCACGCCAAAAGGAACCTTATAGGAAGAGTGAAAAATATTGATCCTAGTCTGTCTGCGCACTCCGCGCAGCCAGACTAGGGCCGACACTTTTCACTTTTATGTAATTTTCTAAATCTAGAAAGTTTTCCCTATCTTACTATATGTTCATTTTTCACATACAGGATCTGGTTGACCTGTGCTGGGTCTGTAAAGTTTGTCAAAATTTGGATTTTTGGAGTTCGGATAAGGTCCCTTTTAGCATGACGGGTTACATATATTGAATATTTTCAATAAAATAGAAATATGTGTAACTAAAGGTTTGTCCCTTCTACGTTTGCACATAACATGTTCCTGCTTTTCAAAGATTATACTTATTAGTCTTCTTTTAATTGAAAGATGATTTACCGACCACTTATAGTAGAATTCTTGGAAATGCTATGTCACTGCTTCCAGTCATAACTTGTATTTTAAATTGTCTTTTTAGAAAGAATACTATGTTCTAAGTAAACAAGACAAAATGTCTCAGAATCTATTTTGTTGTGATTTTCACTTACTTTGTTAGTGGATCCCAAATACCCACTTTCAATTTAAGGATGGTTTTTGGTAGAGCAAGATTTTTAAATTCTTTTACACATTTTATGCTCTCAGACCAAAAGATAGTTCAGTATTTGATTTTTGCTTTGTCTGTTTCTTTCATACAATCAGTAAACAGTAATGTAAGAGAGGACTCTCATGTAATTATGCCCCCTTTCGAAGAAAATGGGGGTATATTGATTTGCAAGTGTCGGTCGGTCGGTCGGTCGGAAGGTCGGTCGGTCCGTAGGTCGGTCGGTCTGTCCGTAGACCAAACCTTGTCCGGAGCATAACTCGAAAAGCATTAAAGGTAGAATCATGAAACTTCACAGGTGGATAGATCTCATCATGGAGAGGTGCAGTGCACAAGAACCGTAACTCTGCCGATCAAATTTTTGGAGTTATTGCCCTTTGTTGATTTTCAAACTTGATTCTTGTCCGGAGCATAACTCAAAAAGTATGTTAGGTAGAATGATGAAACTTTACAGGTGAATATATCTCATTATGGAGAGGTGCAGTGCACAAGAACCGTAACTCTGCTGATCATATTTTTGGAGTTATTGCCCTTTGTTGATTTTAAAACTTGATTCTTGTCCGGAGCATAACTCAAAAAGTATGTAAGGTAGAATCATGAAACTTTACAGGTGGATAGATCTCATTATGGAGAGGTGCAGTGCACAAGAACCGTAACTCTGCCGATCAAAATTTTGAGTTATTGCCCTTTGTTGATTTTATAACTTGATTCTTGTCCAGAGCACAACTCAAAAAGTATGTAAGGTAGAATCATGAAACTTTACAGGTGGATAGATCTCATTATGGAGAGGTGCAGTGCACAAGAACCGTAACTCTGCCGATCAATTTTTTGGAGTTATTGCCCTTTGTTGATTTTCAAACTTGATTCTTGTCCGGAGCATAACTCAAAAAGTATGTTAGGAAGAATCATGAATCTTTACAGGTAGATAGATCTCATTATGGAGAGGTGCAGTGCACAAGAACCGTAACTCTACTGATCATATTTTTGGAGTTATTGCCCTTTGTTGATTTTCAAACTTGATTCTTGTCCGGAGCATAACTCAAAAAGTATATAAGGTAGAATCATGACACTTTACAGGTGGATAGATCTCATTATGGAGAGGTGCAGTGCACAAGAACCGTAACTCTGCCAATCACAAATTTTTGAGTTATTGCCCTTTGTTGATTTTATAACTTGATTCTTGTCCAGAGCACAACTCAAAAAGTATGTAAGGTAGAATCATGAAACTTTACAGGTGGATAGATCTCATTATGGAGAGGTGCAGTGCACAAGAACCGTAACTCTGCCGATCAATTTTTTGGAGTTATTGCCCTTTGTTGATTTTCAAACTTGATTCTTGTCCGGAGCATAACTCAAAAAGTATGTTAGGAAGAATCATGAATCTTTACAGGTAGATAGATCTCATTATGGAGAGGTGCAGTGCACAAGAACCGTAACTCTGCTGATCATATTTTTGGAGTTATTGCCCTTTGTTGATTTTCAAACTTGATTCTTGTCCGGAGCATAACTCAAAAAGTATATAAGGTAGAATCATGACACTTTACAGGTGGATAGATCTCATTATGGAGAGGTGCAGTGCACAAGAACCGTAACTCTGCCGATCAAAATTTTTGAGTTATTGCCCTTTGTTGATTTTATAACTTGATTCTTGTCCAGAGCACAGCTCAAAAAGTATGTAAGGTAGAATCATGAAACTTTACAGGTGGATAGATCTCATTATGGAGAGGTGCAGTGCATAAGAACCATAACCTTGTCGATCAACTTCTTGGAGTTATTACCCTTTTTTGATTTTTACACTTAATTCTTAACCTTGCCTATATCTCATGTATTTTTACACATACAGACTTGATATCTCACACATAGATACCTCCTATCAACATCATTCACATTAGACAATGACCTTGGACCTTGTGACCTTGACCTTGAAGTTTAACCTACTTTAAAAAAATTAAACCGGGCATATATCTCATGACGTATTACACATACAGTCTTGATATTTCACACATGGACACCTCCTACCAAGACCTTTCACAATTGACCATGACCTTGGACCTTGTGACCTTGACATTGGAGTTTGACCTACATTTTAAAAACTTTAACCTGGCCAATATATCATGTCCTTTTACACATACAGCCTTGATATTTGACACATGGAAACCTCCGACTAAGACCTATCACATATGACTATGACCTTGGACCTTGTGACCCTGACCTTGGAGTTTGACCTACTTTTAGAAAAAATTAACTGGGCCTATATCTCATGTGCTATTACACATACAGCCTTGATATTTCACACATGGACACATCCTACCAAGACTTTTCACATTTGACAATGACCCTGGACCTTGTGACCTTGACCTTGGACTCTTACCTACTTTTATAAAATTTTAACCTAGCTGATATATCATGTCCTTTTACACATACAGCCTTGATATTTGACACATGGACACCTACGACCGAGACCTTTCACATTTGACCATGACCTTGTGACCTTGACCTTAGTGTTTGACCTACTTTCATAATACATTAACCTGGCCTATATTTTATGTCATTTTACACATACAGCATTGATATTTCACACATGTTCACTTCCAACCAAGACATTTCACATTTGACCATGACCTTGGACCTTGACCTTGAAGTTTGACCTACTTTTAAAAAACTTAAACTAGGCCTATATCTCATGTCCTGTTACCTATACAGTCTCGATATCTTACACATGGACACCTCC
This sequence comes from Fragum sueziense, assembly GCA_963680895.1. Lineage (NCBI taxonomy): Eukaryota > Metazoa > Mollusca > Bivalvia > Cardiida > Cardiidae > Fragum > Fragum sueziense. The sequence continues at coordinate 10,445 of CAVMGG010000702.1, forward strand.
TACCAAGACCTTTCACATTTGACCATGACCTTGGACCTTGTGACCTTGACCTTGGTGTTTGACCTACTTTTATAATACATTAACCTGGCCTATATTTCATGTCATTTTACACATATAGCCTTGATATTTCACACATGGTCACTTCCAACCTTTCACATTTGACCATGACCTTGAATATTGCACCTTGACCTTGGAGTTTGACCTACTTTTAAAAAACGTAAACCAGGCATATATATCATGTCCTTTTACACCTATAGCCTTGATATTTCACACATGGACACCTCCAACCAAAACCTTTCACATTTGACCATGACCTTGACCTTGGCATTTGGCCTACTTTTAAAAACTTTAATCTGGCCTATATTTCATTTTACTTTTACATATACAGCCTTGATATTTCACACATAGACACCTCCTACCAAGACCTTTCATATTTGACCATGACCTTGGACCTTGTTAACTTGACCTTGGACTTTGACCTACATCAAATGTAGGCACTTGAAGGGGGCATATATGTTTTACAAACATCTCTTGTTTAGAATTGTTTTGAAACATACATGTACTTCAATTGGATTTCATTTCTTCTTTATTCTTTACATCTCATTTCTTGTGATGAGTCATTTTCCATTATACTAAAGTCATCTGCAAAAGTAAACATCATCTTTTTGAAAAGAAACAAAAAATAAACTGTTACAGCTGGAAGTAACTTATTGGGAATCTGAAATATCTTGCTCTATCAGATACATATGTGTAAATGATGGTTTTGAATACTAGTGTTTCTGTCTGTCTAGCTGTCAAGTGCATAATATGGTGGCCTGCTAGTAGCAGCTGAATAGAGGATATTACCAAATATTGTGACACTGAACATGCAATTATGCTAGTTATTCCTACATATGCATTTTTATGCTCCCCGAAGGGAGAGCATATAGTCGCCGCTTCGTCTGTCCGTCCGTCCTGTCCGTCCGTCATTCCGTCCGTCCGTCCGTCCGTCCGAAGCAATATCTCCATAACCCTTGGGCCAAATCAAATGAAACTTACCATGTGAACTCCCTGTGACAAAATGCAGATGTATTTTTCCCCGTTTTTGGATTTGAGGCCTTGTCATGGGAAAAGGGGACTTATGGTGAAATATAGTTTTTCTCTAATTTCTCCTAGTCTAATGGTCAGAATTTGATGAAATTTCATATTTGAGTAGCAAATCAGATGCCCTTGACAATAAAGTGCTCTCCATGGCATACATTTATTGTGACAATGCCTTATTCGGGGAGCATTGTCCGTCTCTGACGGCCCTTGTCAAAGGTAATGCAGAGAGTAAAATAAATGTAGGTCTAAGTGAGGAAAATTGAAAAGCAAAAGAAGAACAATTTAATTATCAGAATGTTCTTTTGTTCTTGCATTGTTTTCCAAACCTGCTTTTATTAGACTCTTCGCAACCAGGGCATATTTTAGAAAGGATTAAAGTACTATTTCTGCTAGTTCCAATGTAAGATTCTTAGGATAATCTAAAGTAATAATGTTGACATCTAACTTTACCTGTGCCCAAACAAAACCATATCTTTCTTGGATTTAATTGCCATAAACAGAGCTACAGATTTGAGGATGTAATAGCTTTGTGAAATGCAGTATATAACTTATTGTTCATCAAACCCTGTGTTGTGGGTACTGATTGGAATCATCTCACCGAGACAAATTTAGAATGCCTTTTCTTAACTATTGGTCTGCATTAAGGTATGCCTCACAATAAATGACCTGGCAGCGCAGCCAATGCTAATCTAATGGGATGCTCTGCCAGTTCAATTATCATGAGCTATATGCTTTAACAGATTTCTGTTTACAAAATAAATGTTTGGAAACCTAAAAATTGGATGTTTTCGTGATCCTTGTTATTAGGGACAAAGTCTATCAAATACGATTTAAAATGTGTATCATCTTGCACCTGGTATATAGATTTCAATGTTTCAAAAGAAAATTTCAATTCATAAAAAACAATCTTTTAGTTTAGTGATTTAGTTATTACAGGTCTTACGGATTATCCTTGCTTTTCCCTACCATTTACCATAAACCCTGTAATGTATTTATCCTGTACTCATTCACCATGAACTGTTTACATGTGTTTACCCTGTACTCATATTCACACCATGTTTTCAGATGGACTCTTCCCCAACTCAAGCACTCCCATGAAGAAATCTGCTTCACGTGGATCCTTGAAAAGTCTCCTCACATCATGTAAGATATATATATAATGTACACTCGTAACCCTCTCCTTCCCTCTTTTTGTTGTGAAAGCTGCTGCAGATGACAAAATGGATGTTGATAAAGATTGAATGCATGTACAATTTAGCCTAAAAGTTTTGAGTCAAAAGGAGGAAAAACTATGTTCCAGAAACATTCAACATTTAGATTTATTTTTCAATGGTAAGTAAATGAGTGTTCATGAAATATATGCACACCAATGGAAGTAATTCTAAGCCATCAATTTAAAGTCAAAATAGATACTATTTCAGTTACTTAAATGTTTCTGGAATAATAGTATTTTACAAACGTATCTGAATGATAATATTTATAATGACATAAAAAGAATCAAAATAAAGGAAAAACAACCATTTACTCATGGCAAGAATATTACTTAAGAAATTGTATTTGAAAAAAAAAGGAATCCTATCTTATTGAAATTACAAATTAAGATGCAGTTTTGTCTTTGCCAACTCGGAAGATTTTTTGAAGTAATATAGATAAAAAAAAATCACAGACTGGTATGTCATAATTGACGAAGACAATGCTTTCGAAATTCATTTGAATTATTTCCCATTGCTCCTCTCAAGCTACACTAAATAGGGCAATATTCATATGAGATCTGCTGAACTGAATTTGTTAATTTCATGCCATTAATCCGTTACCACACAGAGACTCTTTTCGACTCTTTACAAAGTAATGGCTTTGGAAAACAATGTGGAAAATGAAGAAATTGCTTGTGACAAGCAATTTCTTCATTTCCCACAATGTTTTCAGCCACAAAAGACCATCAGAATATAATATTCCATCCACTTGAAATTGTTGTCTGCCACATCTTTGAATTTAGACAGGTCAAAATTTTGACATCTGGTAATGGGTTAAGGGCTTCTAGTGCTTGTTTGAACCACAAAATGTTTCATTTCAATAATCTGATGATTATATTTTGTAGCGACCAACTCGACCTCATCCACCACCTCATTCCATGCTGTCTCATCTCAACCCGTCCTCAACTCATCCATGGACAGTTTTCCCCCACAGTCAGACATCATGTCCCCCCAGTCACGGATGCCCCGTGCGGTGTCCAGCAGTGCAATATCTAACTTCATGTATAACAACATCTACACGACCGTGTGGAAGACCTTACAACAACTGGTCACGGATCCATACCCAGAAGTGGCGCACATGGCCAAAAGTCTGGTCAACCTAGTCAAAGTCAAGGTAAGACTCAATTGTACACAACACTTTGAAACTTTTTTATGCCCCTGTATGGAAAGATTGGGTACATATTGTTTTACTCATGTGTTTCTGTCTGTCTGTCTGATAACTTAACATCATGATTTGCCATTAGGGGGGCATTCATAATTCACAAGCACATCTGGTTTTGTCTTGTCCAAAAGCAGCATGACCAAAATTAAAAAAAAACATCCTGACATCTTCTTCAGTCTTCACCTGCCATGTGGTACTAGTAATCATTGGCCAGTATTATCAATGATCGTATGATTATTTTTGGGGTAATTACTTGTAACAACAAGCCTGATTGGCCCAAATCTGATTTCTTGCGCAATCATATGTTTTGTCACACAGTTTATACAAAAATGTGGACATAAGATGGTTGATATATGGCCCCCAGATTATTTCATAAATGCATCTCTACTGATTTAAAGTTTTAATCAAAACTCTCAAGTAAGTCTGTATCAAATAAAAGATCATAGTTCCAATGCATTAGCATCAAGTTAAATGATTGCCACAATTTAAAGGTAAAAATTGTAAGCTTGTCAAAATTGAAAGGTAGTGCAGACAATTAAAAGTGGAACTCTACATATTTTGGTCTTTGGGTATAGAAAACATTTTGGGAAATGAGGAAATTTCTTGTGACAAGCAATTTCTTCATTTTCCATGATGATTTCCAAAGCCTTTATCTTGAAGGGCATCAAAAAGTGTCAATGTTTGGGAATGGGGTAAATGCTGTTTGTCAGTCTATCCCACATGATGTTCACTATAACCGCACCTTTGTTTCACATCGTGTTCCAGGTTGCAGTGGGAGGTTCGAAGCCCAAGCAGATGATCAGTGGTCCAAACATCTCACATTCAGCCCCCTCTAGTCCCTCCAACAGAGTCCTCTATAATACTCCTATAGGGTAAGTCAGCTTTATAACCAGTGACAGAAGTATGATTACAATATTAAGGGTGTTTAAATCTTTCCCAAACAATGGAATTTTAGGGTGAGACAATGTGAAAGCTGCAGCAGGCGGTAAATTGAATGTTAATAAAGATAGAATTTGTGTACAAAATAGCATAGAAAATAGTGAGGCTAAAGGAGAAAATGCTGGTTGCCAGCATTTTCTTCTTTTGCCTCAATGTTTTCCCATGCCTTTTCCTTTAGGGATGTCAAAAAAAGGTCTTGTTTGGGAAAGGATTAAAATTTTCCTAATCTAAACAGTCTTTTCGAAAGTTGCAGAAAGTTTACTGGACATTCGGTCTGGTAAAATAAATTATTTACCAGACTGATTTCTTTTTACAAGTCCGAAAATTTTCACAAATTAAAAAAATTACCATCTGATCTTGAAGCAAAATGAGAATTTTCTCCATGTCTTTTCCAAGTTTTTGATGATTTTATATGGAATTTTTAACTATCTGCACAATCTAATTGTTCTCAGCAAGGCCTTTAATTTTGGAATGATAAGCGATTTAGTTATGATGGAAAGGATTAGTCATAGACTTGAATAAAATATTTTACTGGACAATCGGTCCTGTGAACTACAAATCCATACCAGACCGATTCAGTTTTTACCAGACATGTCTGTCGGTCTGACGAGTTTCGGAAAGACTGTCTGGGAAATTGTTTTAAGAAATATATGGCTATTTCAGAAAACATGGAAGGAAAATGCAGATAATGATTGCTTATTTCTGACCATCCTGGTAATTGTATACAAACACAAAGTTTTTCATGCAATCATCAATTGCCAAATTGTTTGTTTTTTTCTTAATCTTTACAAAACAATACTGAAAATTTACATTAAACAAGGGTTAAAAGGAATTTACAGTTGTTAAAATAAACAGTTTGTCCGAGGGGATTAAATTATGGTAAGACCTATGTTAGGGTGGTCACACTTTTTTCCAAAAGTATTCCAGCCCCTACAAAATATATACTAGCTTACAGAGAATATTGAGAGAAACATAAAACTGGTTGAATTGTAAAATTCGGACATTGCGTTATGGAATAATGCTTATTCAGATTTTTACAAAGGGGAGATAATTCTGCCGAATTAGGTAATTGTTTATTTTTCAAAGAACTTCAACAAATTATATACATGTACCATTTTCAAGGTCTGAATGAGAGGAACCCAAGACTGCTTACGTTTTTAAAATCGGACATTTAATAAAATAGTTACACCCCTTTGAAGTTTTACAAAGGATGAAATTATTCTACCAAACAACTTAGTTCTTCAATTTCTACCCAACAACAATTATATAAATATTTGTTACATTATTTCAACCCTTCCCCGAACAAGACATGATTTTCACGATCTTATATGAAAAGGTTTTGGAAAACATTGAGACAAAAGAAGAACATGCCGAAAACCAACATTTTCTCCCTTTGCCTAAATATTTTCTGCGCTTCGTTGTGCGCATATCATTTCCATGTCATTGCCTCCGATAAAAACAAGATTTTACGACATATTAAATAGGATTTTCAAAGAAAAAAATATAATTCAAACTTTCAAGTGATCGATTATTAACATTATATCATTGGTTCGTGAAGAAATAGGCTTTCAAAACATTGACCCAAAAGAGCACCATACATTTGAACATGTCCATTTGGCAACCTCTAAATTCAATCTAATTTTTTGCTGTCTCACCCTTTCCCGAACAAGACCTGGTTAGACCTGGTTTTGACGTCCTGAACGGATTTTATTGAAGGTGAAAAGATTGAGGCGAAAGAATATTATTTTCTTTTACACTCATTCTGTCGCCTGTCACAGCTTTCGAGTTGGATGACCATAAAGTTTTACTGTTTGGGAAAGGGTTAAATGGATGTTTAGGAAGCCCATGAGAAACGCCGATTTTGTAAATCCCCTTGGAATGAGCTCGAAGTGCTCAAGATGGGCTATTGTGGTCACTCACCGTCCGTCCGTCTGTTCGCCCATAATTCCTTGAAACACCTCCTACTCCTTAACCATTGGGCCGATTTTGACAAAACTTTACAGGAATGTTCCTTGGATGACCATATTTAAAGAATGTTCGCGATTTTTTGATTCGTCAAAAAATATGGGCGTGGCAGGGCAAGGCTTATCGAACTTTGAGAAATCATTATATAATTCTTAACAAATCAACCATTTGGCCAATTTCAACCAAACTTTGCAAGAATGTTCTTTGAGTCACTGTCGTCAACATTTATGAATAAATTTAGGATAAATGGAGTTTAGACAGAAATTATCGATAAATCACGGGGAATTGAAAACCACTTCCCATTGTTAAAGCCTTTGCGCTTGAATGCGCTAAGCTAAAAGCACAAGATGTTTTATTATTTGAATAGATATGATGTTGAAGAACATATATATGCTTTTCTAGGCTTTTCTGCCACATAGTTCTTGCCATTTGAAGCCGAGTAAAATAACCTATTTTGAATACCAAATCATCGACTCATAATTCATCGGTTCATCGTATTAACATACACGGATGAATAGATCTATTTTCCCTCTTTAATTTAATATAATATTTATGAAAATCCGTTAAGAAATGGCAGTGCCAAATCAATTTTATCACATATACCCACGCATCCTTCTAAGGTAACGACCGAGTTCAAACAAAGAAACGCAGAGTTGACCCACTTTTTCAAATAGAGATTTAACACGAAAAGAACGTGTATAAGGTAAAAATATTTTATCATAATAAAATATAACTATTTAGCTTTAAGTTTTTACACACTTTTTGGCAATTTAATGTGTTATTAAGGCTGAAAATGCCGTTTGTAAATTACTCGTTTTTACATAGAATCAGATAGAGGCAGTATTTTTAAAACGAGACTGTGACCACACTACCTATGTATTGTGTTACAGCACGCCTCCACAGTTAAGCAGTGTAAATGAAGAATCAGGAGAACATGGTCAGGTGACGTTTGGTCGACATGGAGTCACGAGTAACCCTACCAGTCCTTACCAAAACCTCGCACAGTTCTCGCGCATCAGGAAAACATTCGATAAAGGACCAAACATGGTTAGTCTTTTAGTTTATTTCATGCAATATCATTTAACCCATTCCCAAACAAGGCCTGGTTTTGACATCCCAAATAGAAAAAGGCTTGGGAAAACATTGAAACAAAAGAAGAAACTGCTGATAATCAGCAGTTTCTCCTTTTCTCTCAATATTTTCTGTGCCATATTTTACACAAATTCTATCTTTAATAACTTCCATTTTGTCACTTTTGGCAGTTTTTTATGTGGATCACCCTAAAATCTTACCGTTTGAGAAAGGGTTAATTAGATTGGAAAATATACCGTATGCACCCGTATTGAAAGATCTGGGCATATTGTTTTACTCATGTCCGTCAGTCTCTTCATCCATCCATCTGTCTGTCATTTCGAAAACTAATTGTTAAAACTTAATATTAGCATTTTTGGGGGGCATTAGTGTTTTACAAACACATCTTGTTTTACTCAACCTCTTCAATATGTGTAATAATAGGTTTTTGCTTAAAGATGTAAATTAAAACTAGGTATGTAACAAACACGTAATATCTTACTTTTTCTACAGACAGAAGATCGCGATCTGGAGAAGGACCTATCTCAGTCCGTCACTCAGACAGTCAACACTGAGTTTTTTGAGTGGAGTTGTAAACAGTTTGTGCAGCCCATCATGCGCCTGTCCGACGACGAGGACTGGGAGAGTCATAACTATCTAGAACGTCAGTACAAGTTTGAGAGGAACGCCAGAGTCAGGTCAGAGGCCATGGACGAACAGCTGAAAGCAGGTAGATAGGCATATGACCAGTTTTCCCAGGAAATCAGAATTTGGGGGTCATTGTGACACCCTTGTCTTCAATGGTGGGGGTCATTTCTCCAATTTCGGCAGTCAAATCATATTTCATTTTCATTTACAAAAAGCTGGATTTTCAAACTTGCATCATCAATCAGGGTTGCATCTAGAGCGCGGCATTGCGGGATTGCCGCAAATTTGCATAAATGCCCCCCTATTTAGCAAAATCCCGCAAAAAAGAAGAAAAAAACAGAGAAAAGAATATGCATTTCTGTTGCCAGCAACCACTTGATAACGGATTAAACACAAAAAAATATGTCTTTCAATGAACAAAAACAGCTAGTACTTGATTATTCACTAGGGTAGATCTACATCATGCAAACTAAAACAGGCTGCCAATCAGAAGAAAACACGATTCTGTAAGCGCCATGGCCAAACTGACTCTGCCCAATTGACCTAAATAGATGTTTATCAAATTCAAATATGGTTACTATTACTACGAAAAAGACCCGCGAGCCTATGACGTCATTTGAGAGAACTTTTCCCGTACAAAATTGCATTTCTGGCATCTACTTACGTCGATAAACTCCCTTTATAATAGCTGTTATTTTGAACTACAGTCAAATCTTTTTGGCTTTGGTTTACTTAACAAATGTCTTTTGTTAAGTGAAAAATTGCATTGGTAAATAATATCCTTCCAATTCTGACGAGACTCTAAAGACCAATCACATCGCGCGAGGAAAAGAGGTTGTCCAATCAAATGACACATTCAGTTGATAGTAAATTCCCGCATGACACAGCCGTAAACAGACAGTTGGTACACTAGATAAAACCATTCCGTAGAAAAATGACTTAATAGACGCAATCTGGGTAAACTACAAGGATGCATGTGCAAATTATAGTTTTACAAAAAAAGAAAGAATGATCAGGACGTCATGACTGGAAAATCCTTCCGCCTGACTTCCATAATCGATCTGAAAAATAGTCCATGAAAAAATACTTGTTTTAAGTGCAACTTTCACAGAGATAACTAGTAAGAAAGAAGTAGAGCAATATATACAAAAACATAGAATCAAGAATACATAAATTTATCGATCTCTGAACGGTCCTGAAATACTCTGGGCGCTTTGATCCAATAAAAACACTACAGTGATGATGTCACTCAAAATTGCAAATGGCGGCTGTTTATAATGTGACAGATAAAGTTGAAAAATCTTTTGGACTACACTCCCTCAAACAGGCTTGTCATACAACGGATCATGGACAGATAGGTAGCAAACCACAAGTGATATGTAATCTTCAAACTTTAAATGTCAAAATACTGAAAATGAGTGTATTTGAAAGGCACAAAGTTTGAAAAACATTACCTTATTGTTTGATTGGGATCTATTTCATAGCTGTAAAGGTAATGTATTGTTATTTCGTTAGGATCTAGACTGGCTAAGATGATCTTTGTCACAGTTTACTTCACAATTAATTGAATACATTATTAAAATGCATTCAAATGTCAAAATACATAAAATGACCAAAGAATGGCCATTTTACGCATGCCCCCCATATTTTGATCATTGCCCCCCAATTTCAGAAATTATGGGGGGCATTTCCCCCCAATTTGCAAATTTCTGGATGCATCCCTGATCAATGACCCAGAGGCAATTTATTTATTAGCTCACCTGAGCACGAAGTGCTCAAGGTGAGCTATTGTGGTCGCTTTTTGTCCGTCGGTGTCCGTCAGTCCGTCTGTCTGTCCGTCCGTCCGTCCGTCTGTTCACAATTTGTTGTTAACACTCTAGCATCCACAAATATTGACCAATCTTAACCAAACTTGAACAAAACACAGGCCTCCTAGTGAAACCTTTAAAACCTTTAAAAACCTTTAATTTCAGAGAAAACCTTTAAAACCTTTACCTTTTCCCAGAAAACCTTTAAAAAGCCAAAATAACCTGTAATTCTCTCTCAAAACCTTTATATTTGCTTTGACTGGTTGCCGTACAAGCTTTAAGCAAGTCATGTACTTTGTTCTGCATTTTCCTTTCTTTTATGTATTGTCTTACAATGCAGATATCATCAGATGCCACCCAGTCTTACCTAAATTTTCAAAATTATCTCGGGGGAGACCCCAAACTTCCTTATTAGAGGGTTGCATAAAAATGACTTTGGTTATGATAGTGTGTTTTCTGGCGAAAATGGCCTTTATTTACTCTTTATTTTGTCACATTTTACACTAAAAGGCCTTTATTTCACACATTGGAACCTTTATAAAAACCTTTATTTTTGTTTTGGTCTGCTAGGAGGCCTGAAAACATGTATGACCATAAGTTCTCGGATGAGTTCGATTTTGGGTCAGATCGGACCAGGAAGTCAGGAGTTATGTGCCCTTGAACGTCAAAAATAGCTACTTTTTAACTTGTTAACACTCTAGCGTCTATAAATATTGATCAATCAAGACAAAACTTGGACATAATGTTTAAGACTATAAGTTCTCGGATGAGTTCGATTTTGGGTCAGATCGGACCAGGAAGTCAGGAGTTATGTGCCCTTGAACGTCAAAAAATAGCTACTTTTTAATTTGTTAACACTCTAGCGTCTACAAATATTGATCAATCAAGACAAAACTTGGACATAATGTTTTAGACTATAAGATCTCGGATGAGTTCGATTTTCAGTGTGATCTGATCAGAAAGACAAGAATTATGTGCCCTTGAATTTGACAAAATTGCCATTTTAGGCTGTTTTTGACCTTGTTTTCCCTCTAGAATCTACAATTATAAATCAATCAAGACAAAACTTAGACACAATGTTTGGGACCCTAAGATCTTTGATGAGTTTGTTTTTCAGTCTGATCTTTTTCAGAAAGTTGAGAGTTATGTGCCCTTGAATTTGACAAAATTGCCATTTTCGGCTGTTTTTGACCTCGTTTACACTCTAGAATGTACAAATATGAATCAATCAAGACAAAACTTTGACACAATGTTGGGGATTATAAGATCTTTGTTCATTTGGATTTTCAGTCTGATCTGATCAGAAAATCGAAAGTTACTTGCCCTTGAATTTGACAAAATTGCCTTTTTCGACTGTTTTCGACCTTGTTTACACTCTAAAATTTACAATTATTAATCAATCAAGACAAAACTTGGACACAATGTTGGACACCAGAAGATCTCGGATGAGTTCGATTTTCACAACGTTATTGACCATTAGTTTGTTTTCAGTCTTAAAGTCGTAAATATTAATTGAATTGAACAAAATTGTGGCTCATATCCTTTTGGTTCAGGTGAGCGATATATAGGACCATCATGGTCCTCTTGTTTTTAAATGGTCATTTGTTTTGAAATAACGACAATGACACACAATTTGTATGTCATAGAAAACCTACAAGGATTGATTAGCATTCAGATTTTCTTTCTGGTGCCTTCAGGAAGTGTTTAATACCAAGTTTGAAAAATGATTAAAAAATGATTGGTTTTGTGTGTGTTTACTTATTATATACCCTAATAAGATGATCATGATTTTTATACCCCCCACCTACGAAGTAGAGGGGGGTATATTGGTTTCACCATGTCTGTCTGTCAGTCCGTCCGTCCATCCGTCCAGTCGTCCGTCCGTAGACTTTTTCCTTTCCGTGCTCTAACTCAAGAACGGTTTGACCTAGGATCATGAAACTTTACACAGTTGTTGCCCTTGACCCAAGGAGGTGCCCCATTGTTTTTGGGTCACGAAGGTCAAAGGTCAAGGTCACAATCGGACTTTGTTTAAAATCCGTTTCCGTGCTCTAAGTCAAGAACCGGTTGACCTAGGATCATGAAACTTTACACAGTTGTTGCCCATGACCCAAGGAGGTGCCCTATTGTTTTTGGGTCACCAAGGTCAAAGGTCAAGGTCACAATCGGACTTTGTTATCCCCCGCCGAAAAAATTTTTCGGGGGGGATATTGTTTTTGCCATGTCCGTCCGTCCGTCCTTCCGTCCGTCCGTCCGTCCGTCCGTCCGTCCGTCCGTCCGTCCGTCCGTCCGACATTCGTTTCCGCGCTATTTCTTGGAAACTATAGACCGGATTTCGATGAAACTTGGCACACAGCTTCACTACAAAGAGGACATGCGCATATCGTCGGGGTTACCTGGTTCGACCATTGAATTCAGAGTTACTGCCCCTGATTGTTTAAGCCATATACATACAGAGTGATATTCGTTTCCGCGCTATTTCTTGAAAACTGTAGACTGGATTTCGATGAAACTTGGCACACAGCTTCACTACAAAGTGGACATGCGCATATCGTCGGGGTTTACCGGTTCGACCGCCGAATTTAGAGTTACTGCCCTTGAGTGTTTTAGCCATATACATACAGTGATATTCGTTTCCGCGCTATTTCTTGGAAACTATAGACCGGATTTCGATGAAACTTGGCACACAGCTTCACTACAAAGTGGACATGCGCATATCGTCGGGGTTACTCGGTTCGACCGCCGAATTTAGAGTTACTGCCCCTGACTGTTTTAGCCATATACATACAGAGTGATATTCGTTTCCGCTCTATTTCTTGAAAACTGTAGACTGGATTTCGATGAAACTTGGCACACAGCTTCACTACAAAGTGGACATGAGCATATCGTCTGGGTTACCCGGTTCAACCGCCGAATTTAGAGTTACTGCCCTTGACTGTTTTAGCCATATACATACAGTGATATTCGTTTCCGCGCTATTTCTTGGAAACTATAGACCGGATTTCGATGAAACTTGGCACACAGCTTCACTACAAAGTGGACATGCGCATATCGTCGGGGTTACTCGGTTCAACCGCCGAATTTAGAGTTATTGCCCCTGACTGTTTTAGCCATATACATACAGAGTGATATTCGTTTCCGCGCTATTTCTTGAAAACTATAAACCGGATTTCAATGAAACTTGGCACACAGCTTTACTACAATGCGGACATGCGCATATCGTCGGGGTTACCCGGTTCGACAGTCGAATTTAGAGTTACTGCCCCTGACTGTTTAAGCCATATACATACAGAGTGATATTTGTTTCCGCGCTATTTCTTGAAAACTGTAGACTGGATTTCGATGAAACTTGGCACACAGCTTCACTACAAAGTGGACATGCGCATATCGTCGGGGTTACCCGGTTCAACCGCCGAATTTAGAGTTACTGCCCCTGACTGTTTAAGCCATATACATAAAGAGTGATATTCGTTTCCGCGCTATTTCTTGAAAACTATAGACTGGATTTCAATGAAACTTGGCTCACAGCTTCACTACAATGAGGACATTCGCATATCGTCGGGGTTACCGGATTCGACCGTCGAATTCAGAGTTACTGCCCCTGATTGTTTAAGCCATATACATACAGAGTGATATTCGTTTCCGCGCTATTTCTTGAAAACTGTAGTCCGGATTTCGATGAAACTTGGCACACAGCTTCACTACAAAGTGGACATGCGCATATCGTCGGGGTTACCCGGTTTGACCGCCAAATTTAGAGTTACTGCCCCTGACTGTTTAAGCCATATACATACAGAGTGATATTCGTTTCCGCGCTATTTCTTGAAAACTATAGATCGGATTTCAATGAAACTTGGCTCACAGCTTCACTACAAAGTGGACATGCGCATATCATCGGGATTACCCGGTTCGACCGCCGAATTTAGAGTTACTGCCCCTGACTGTTTTAGCCATATACATACAGAGTGATATTCGTTTCCGCGCTATTTCTTGAAAAGTATAGACTGGATTTCAATGAAACTTGGCACACAGCTTTACTACAATGAGGGGATACGCATATCGTCGGGGTTACCCGGTTCGACCGCCGAATTTAGAGTTACTGCCCCTGACTGTTTAAGCCATATACATACAGTGATATTCGATTCCGCGCTATTTCTTGAAAATTATACACCGGATTTCAATGAAACTTGGCACACAGCTTTACTACAATGAGGACATGCGCATATCGTCGGGGTTACCCGGTTCGACCGTCGAATTTAGAGTTACTGCCCCTGACTGTTTTAGCCATATACATACAGAGTGATATTCGTTCTGTTGAAGCCATATACATACAGAGTGATATTCGTTCTGTTGAAGCCATATACATACAGAGTTATATTCGTTTCCGCGCTACTTTATTGACAATGAAAATATATTCGGCGGGGGATATCAATTCAACGAATTTGCTTGTTTAAAATCCGTTTCCATGCTCTAAGTCAAGAACCGGTTAACCTAGGATCATGAAACTTTACTGCGTACTTAGCATGGTGGTATTCTAGTGGAAAAAACATGCCTGTACATACATGAATAACAATTGAAATTTATCATATCGTCGGAAGTGTAGGCATATGCTGTAACTACAGCTTTGATTAGCTGTTGTTACAATGTTTTCCAATACAGCCGACAATATGTGATTTGTTCAGTAATCTTCTTTTAAGAATCTGAACTTTGTATTTTCATTATAATTATACCCCCCACCTACGAAGTAGAGGGGGGTATATTGGTTTCACCATGTCTGTCCGTCTGTCAGTCCGTCCGTCCGTCCATCCGTCCATCCGTCCAGTCGTCCGTCCGTAGACTTTTTCGTTTCCGTGCTCTAACTCAAGAACAGTTTGACCTAGGATCATGAAACTTTACACAGTTGTTGCCCTTGACCCAAGGAGGTGCCCTATTGTTTTTGGGTCACGAAGGTCAAAGGTCAAGGTCACAATCGGACTTTGTTTAAAATCCGTTTCCGTGCTCTAAATCAAGAACCGGTTGACCTAGGATCATGAAACTTTACACAGTTGTTGCCCATGACCAAAGGAGGTGCCCTATTGTTTTGGGGTCACGAAGGTCAAAGGTCAAGGTCACAATCGGACTTTGTTTAAAATCCGTTTCCGTGCTCTAAGTCAAGAACCAGTTGACCTAGGATCATGAAACTTTACACAGCTGTTGCCCATGACCCAAGGAGGTGCCCTATTGTTTTGGGGTCACCAAGGTCAAAGGTCAAGGTCACAATCGGACTTTGTTTAAAATCCGTTTCCGTGCTCTAAGTCAAGAACCGGTTGACCTAGGATCATGAAACTTTACACAGCTGTTGTCTATGACCCAAGGAGGTGCCCTATTGTTTTTGGGTCACCAAGGTCAAAGGTCAAGGTCACAATCGGACTTTGTTCAAAATCCGTTTCCGTGCTCTAAGTCAAGAATCGGTTGACCTAGGATCATGAAACTTTACACAGTTGTTGCCCATGACCCAAGGAGGTGCCCTATTGTTTTTGTGTCACCAAGGTCAAAGGTCAAGGTCACAATTGGACTTTGTTTAAAATCCATTTCCGTGCTCTAAGTCAAGAACTGGTTGACCTAGGATCACGAAACTTTACACAGTTGTTGCCCATGACCCAAGGAGGTGCCCTATTGTTTTTGGGTCACAAAGGTCAAGGTCACAATCGGACTTTGTTTAAAATCCGTTTCCGTGCTCTAAGTCAAGAACTGGTTGACCTAGGATCATGAAACTTTACACAGTTGTTGCCCATGACCCAAGGAGGTGCCCTATTGTTTTTGGGTCACCAAGGTCAAAGGTCAAGGTCACAATCAGACTTTGTTTAAAATCCGTTTCCGTGCTCTAAGTCAAGAATCGGTTGACCTAGGATCATGAAACTTTACACAGTTGTTGCCCATGACCCAAGGAGGTGCCCTATAGTTTTTGGGTCACCAAGGTCAAAGGTCAAGGTCACAATCAGACTTTGTTTAAAATCCGTTTCCGTGCTCTAAGTCAAGAATCGGTTGACCTAGGATCATGAAACTTTACACAGTTGTTGCCCATGACCCAAGGAGGTGCCCTATTGTTTTTGGGTCACCAAGGTCAAATGTCAAGGTCACAATCGGACTTTGTTTAAAATCCGTTTCCGTGCTCTAAGTCAAGAATCGGTTGACCTAGGATCATGAAACTTTACATAGCTGTTGCCCATGACCCAAGGAGGTGCCCTATTGTTTTTGGGTCACCAAGGTCAAAGGTCAAGGTCACAATAAGACTT
The DNA here is from genome assembly GCA_963680895.1 of Fragum sueziense. Taxonomy (NCBI): domain Eukaryota; kingdom Metazoa; phylum Mollusca; class Bivalvia; order Cardiida; family Cardiidae; genus Fragum; species Fragum sueziense. The sequence goes on from CAVMGG010000702.1 coordinate 26,649, forward strand.
TGTTTAAAATCCGTTTCCGTGCTCTAAGTCAAGAACCGGTTGACCTAGGATCATGAAACTTTACACAGCTGTTGCCCATGACCCAAGGAGGTGCCCTATTGTTTTTGGGTCACCAAGGTTAAAGGTCAAGGTCACAATCGGACTTTGTTTAAAATCCGTTTCCGTGCTCTAAGTCAAGAACCGGTTGACCTAGGATCATGAAACTTTACACAGTTGTTGCCCATGACCCAAGGAGGTGCCCTATTGTTTTTGGGTCACCAAGGTCAAAGGTCAAGGTCACAATCGGACTTTGTTTAAAATCCGTTTCCATGCTCTAAGTCAAGAACCGGTTAACCTAGGATCATGAAACTTTACTGCGTACTTAGCATGGTGGTATTCTAGTGGAAAAAACATGCCTGTACATACATGAATAACAATTGAAATTTATCATATCGTCGGAAGTGTAGGCATATGCTGTAACTACAGCTTTGATTAGCTGTTGTTACAATGTTTTCCAATACAGCCGACAATATGTGATTTGTTCAGTAATCTTCTTTTAAGAATCTGAACTTTGTATTTTCATTATAATTATACCCCCCACCTACGAAGTAGAGGGGGGTATATTGGTTTCACCATGTCTGTCCGTCTGTCAGTCCGTCCGTCCGTCCGTCCATCCGTCCAGTCGTCCGTCCGTAGACTTTTTCGTTTCCGTTCTCTAACTCAAGAACAGTTTGACCTAGGATCATGAAACTTTACACAGTTGTTGCCCTTGACCCAAGGAGGTGCCCTATTGTTTTTGGGTCACGAAGGTCAAAGGTCAAGGTCACAATCGGACTTTGTTCAAAATCCGTTTCCGTGCTCTAAGTCAAGAATCGGTTGACCTAGGATCATGAAACTTTACACAGTTGTTGCCCATGACCCAAGGAGTTGCCCTATTGTTTTTGTGTCACCAAGGTCAAAGGTCAAGGTCACAATTGGACTTTGTTTAAAATCCGTTTCCGTGCTCTAAGTCAAGAACCGGTTGACCTAGGATCACGAAACTTTACACAGTTGTTGCCCATGACCCAAGGAGGTGCCCTATTGTTTTTGGGTCACAAAGGTCAAGGTCACAATCGGACTTTGTTTAAAATCCGTTTCCGTGCTCTAAGTCAAGAACTGGTTGACCTAGGATCATGAAACTTTACACAGTTGTTGCCCATGACCCAAGGAGGTGCCCTATTGTTTTTGGGTCACGAAGGTCAAAGGTCAAGGTCACAATCGGACTTTGTTCAAAATCCGTTTCCGTGCTCTAAGTCAAGAATCGGTTGACCTAGGATCATGAAACTTTACACAGTTGTTGCCCATGACACAAGGAGGTGCCCTATAGTTTTTGGGTCACCAAGGTCAAAGGTCAAGGTCACAATCGGACTTTGTTTAAAATCCGTTTCCGTGCTCTAAGTCAAGAACTGGTTGACCTACAGCACTTTTTCAGTGACAAGGCGCTAGTGGGGGGTATTTGTCCGCTTTGCGACAGTTCTAGTTCATCCTGGGTAAAAAAAAATAAAATGATGATAAGCTCAATGATATTCAAAGCTAATGACATTCAATATTGGTACATGTAACCACTTTAAAGTCATATTACTTAATATTTGTAGGCTTCAACAGAATGGACAATGAAATCTTTGTAAATAGAAATCAAGGCATTCCAACTGTGATAAAATTCCATCCATATGAATCAGAGATGGCTGTAGCAGATAGCTACGGAGTCACGTAAGTACAGATACATGATAAATTTGAACTGCTCAAAATTGGCACTCTTGGTCTGCTGCATAATTGAGAGATTAAACTAAACTCCCAGATCTTCACCTTACCTACCATATTGCCATTGCCATTGGACCCTATAGATTAAACATCCCTCTAAAGCAATGATATATATATCAGCTTGTTTACTATTGATATCTTTTGTGCAACAGACCCAAACTGGGATACTTAATCTCATCATATTTGGATACATTTTAGAATGATTTGGTGCAAATGTTCTATAAGTAATTTCCACATGTGACATAATTTTTTAACCTGTGAAATAATTTTAATTTTTCACATAATGTACATTTTGTAGCAAGATCATTTCTTTTACACATAGATTAAGTTTATAGGATCAAATATAAAGGTCAAAGTTTTAAAAAAAAATATATTATTGAGGCGTTAATGTTTTACTAACTCATCATGTAATATCATTTGTAGATTCTGGGACTGGGAGCAGGGCCCAAAGTTAGGATATTTAACCAATGGTAACCCTAGAAACTCCAGAATTACCTCCCTGGAATATATCAACGCTCACGATAACACACTGCTCTTCTGTGGATCAGGTATATAGCTTACTTCTATATTCTATTTAAAGTATATTTGGAATAATGTGTCTGCCATTGTGTTGACAATTCATGTTTTTAGCTCACCTGAGCACAAATTGCTCTGTGTACATCGTCCATCCCTATGTCTGTCCGTCCATCTGTCAACAATTTAGTGTTTACACTCTAGCATCTACAAGTACAAGCCAATCTTGACCAAACTTATTCAGAACATGTATGAACATATTAAGTTCTCAGATGAGTTTAATTATGGGTCAGATCAGACCAGAAAGTCTGGAGTTATGTGCCCTTGAATGTGAAAAATAGCTACTTTTGACATTGTTTACACTCTACCATCTACAAATATTATCCAATCAAGACAAAACTTTGACACTTGGTTCTGTCTTCAGTGAATCTTTTATTTACTTGCAATGAGTTGCCAAAAATATCACAATACATTTCCCTGTGTTTCTACAGATGATGGGTGTGTAAGACTGTGGAGGGACTATTGCTGTGATACTGAGAGTGATAAAGAACTTGTAACTGCATTCCAAGCTCTCAACGACATGCTGCCTTTAATCCGCGGTTCCGGGCTCGTCACTAACTGGGAACAAGACTCGGGAATGTTGCTGGCGTCCGGGGATGTACGATTTATACGAATCTGGGACTCGCAGAAGGAAATGAAAGTTCAGGTGAGCTTGTGTGATGTGTGAGGTGATGTAGTGATAGGATTTAGATGTAGGTTGGATATAAAGACCATATTTTGGTAACAAAATGCTAAATGTGGTGTTTCACAAATGTATCTTAAATACAATATTTGACAATTCTTTTACAAAACACATCTGATACCTGTCCATATTTAAGGATATGTGTGGTGTCTGTGGTAGAGAGGTATTGACAGCCTAGTGACCAAGAGGTTTCAAGTTCCATCCCTGGTAGCGAATGTAGTCCTTGGGCTATTCAACAGCCCACATATTCAAAGTACTTGTGCAGTTTCCAGGAAGCAGAATAGATAGGGATTAATCTAAGTTGTAAGAATTTGTTTCCCAATCGATGTAAAATGAATAAGTGTAATCTTAATCTATATTTCAGGATATCCCTACTGGAGCAGACAGCTGTGTGACATGTCTGGCATCTGACACGTCGGGCCGATCTCTCCTGATAGCTGGATGTGGAGATGGGTCTGTACGCCTGTTTGATAGACGATTATCACCTGCAGCATGGTGTGTATGACAAATTATTTTTATAAATATGTCTTTTGTGAATATTAAGCATAATTTAAACATTACCCTGCCAAGCATTACTCTGAGAGAATTTAGCTTGATAAATTTCTACATTCATTGAAAAGTTTCGGGGATAGATTTGATGCATTTGTATAGCAAATGCACTTGAACTCTTATATAGGGATTACTAGTATTATTTCTGGTGCAACAGTTGTCAATCTGAATTTCCTGTTGATTACCTTTCATTATTGTGTACAAATCTTTTATATTTAATCTACAAACAATTTCAATAGTACTAGTTTTACTTCTGTTAGTACTAGATATTGACCTACAAAACATATATTTTAATGTTTTTAGCTCCACTGGCCGAAGGCCAGCGGGGCTTATGTCATGGCCCTGTGTCCGTCGTGCGTCCGTCCGTCCGTGCATGCGTCAACTTTTTCTTTAAACATCTTCTTCTCCAAAACTACTGGACCAATTTCAACCAAACTTCACAGGAATCTTCCTTGCATGAACCTTTTTCAAATTCCTTCAAAAAATCAAATTCTGTGTAGAACTTGAATTTTAATGAAATTAATTAATTTAAATTTTCAAAAAATCTTTAAAAAAAATTTCTTCTCCAAAACTACCGGACCAATTTCAACCAAATTTCACAGAAATCTTCCTTGCATGAATCTCTACCAAATTCCTTCAAAAGAATAAAGTCCATCCAGAACTTGAATTTTAATTAATTTAATTGAATTCAATTTTCGAAAAATCGTTAAAATTTCTTCTCCTCCAAAACTACTGGACCAATTTCAACCAAACTTCACAGAAATCTTCCTTGCATGAATCTCTGCTAAATTCCTTCAAAAGAATAAAATCCGTGCAGAACTTGAATTTTAAATAATTTAATTGATTTAAATTTTTGAAAAATCTTTAAAAAAATTTCTTCTCCAAAACAACTGGACCAATTTCAACTAAACTTTACAGAAATGTTCCTTGCATTAATCTCTTCTTAATTCCTTCAAAAAAATCAATTCTATGTAGAACTTTAATTTTAATTAATTTAATTTACCCCTTCGCTGCCCCGTGATGGCCTGAGTCGTCATGCGAAAATGTCGCTATACTGCCCCGTGACGGCCTTAGCCGTCATGAGGGGAGAGCGATGTTTATTTTTTCAAAGTTTAAGAATGAAAAATGTAAAATGCAAAATGAATAAAAATATATTCACTGAATAGCATTTTCAATTATCTTTCAGAAAATATAAGGTTTTATAAAGTTTTATTGAATAGTTTTTAGTTATAAGTTGATTTCTTACACTACCGTCAATTTCTTGAAAAATAGGCTGGCAAATAGGAACCAAATTTCCAATATTTGTCTGGCAGCGAATGGGTTAAATTAAATTTTCGAAAAATCTTTTAAAATTCTTCTTCTCCAAAATTACTGGACCAATTTCAATCAAACTTTACAGAAATGTTCCTTGTATTATTCTCTTCTTAATTCCTGAAAAGAAAATAAATTTTTTGTAGAACTTAAATTTTGAATAAATAAATGAGATTAAATTTTGTTAAACAATCTTCTTCTCCAAAACTACAGGACCAATTTCAACCGAACTTCACAAGAATCTTCCTTGCATGAATCTCTTCAAAATTCCTTCACGATTGGATGAAAAGCTTGGCCGTTGTGGGCTAGGCTTTTTTTCGCTATATGAAACAGTGTAATTTTAAGAAAATTTTAAAAACATTTCTGCTCCTTAATCACTTATTGGATTTCATTCTGGTGTAGCATGAATCTTCTTTGAATAGACCTCTATTGTGTACCTTGAAGAAGTTTGTAGTCTAAATGTCTAAAAGCCAGTGGAGCGATACAGGGCCATCTTGGCCCTCTTGTTCTTGTTTACAGTCGTGTAATGACATTACGAGAACACTCTAGATGGATAGTAAAGGTGCATCTACAGCGAGGATCTGAGGGGAAAATTATTACTGCAAGGTAAACATCTACTAGTTGTGTAAACATTTGTTGTTAGTTATACAAAATATGTTTATATCTTTTCTGCTTGACTCTCAATAATAGTTATTTCGCACATTAAACTAAGAATTCTGGACAGAATTATGTCAAATTAGAACAATTGTATTGATTATGTATGGAAAAGATTCATGTCCTATACTCTTTATGAGAATGATGCTTGTTTCTTGAGAGCTCTTTTTGAATTAGGAATAAAAAATGTTGAACACTTTTAGCACCGATAAAGGATCAGGGACATATTGTTAGCTCACCTGAGCACGAAGTGCTCAAGGTGAGCTATTGTGGTCGCTTTTTGTCCGTCGGCGTCCGTCTGTCTGTCTGTCTGTCCGTCTGTCTGTCCGTCTGTCTGTTCACATTTTGTTGTTACCACTCTAGCACCCACAAATATTGACCAATCTTAACCAAACTTGGTCAAAACATGTATGACCATAAGATCTCGGATGAGTTCGATTTTGAGTCAGATCGGACCAGGAAGTCCAGAGTTATGTGCCCTTGAACGTCAAAAATGGCTAGTTTTGACTTTGTTACCACTCTAGTATCTACAAATATTGACCAATCTTAACCAAACTTGGTCAAAACATGTATGACCATAAGTTCTTGGATGAGTTTGATTTTGGGTCAGATCGGATCAGGAAGTCGGGAGTTATGCGCCCTTGAATATCAAAAAATTCTAGTTTTGACTTTGTTACCACTCTAGCATCTACAAATATTGACTAATCTTAACTAAACTTGGTCAAAACATGTTTGATGATAAGTTCTTGGATGAGTTCGATTTTAGGTCAGATCGGATCAGGAAGTGCGGAGTTATGCGCCCTTGAATATCAAAAATCGCTAGTTTTGACTTTGTTACCACTCTAGCATATTTAAATATTGACCAATCTTGACCAAACTTAGTCAAAACATGTATGACAATAAGCTCTTGGCTGAGTTCGATTTTGGGTCAGATCGGATCAGGAAGTCAGGAGTTATGCACCCTTAAATATCAAAAATAGCTAGTTTCGACTTTGTTACCACTCTAGCATCTACAAATATTGACCAATCAAAACAAAAGTTGGCTAGAATTTTGGTAACCATACAATAATGAATGAGTTTGATTTTCAGTGTCATCGAAGTAGGGAGTCTGGAGTTATGTGCCCTTGAATTTGACAAATTTGCTGTTTTCAACTTTTTTTACACTTTAGCATCTACATTTATTGACCAATCAAGACAAAACTTGGCAACAATGTTGGTAACCATAAGATGCTGAATGAGTTTAAATTTTCAGCTTGATCGGACGAGAAAAACCAAAGTCATTGGCCCTTGAATTTCACAAAATTGCCATTTTCGACTTTATTTTCACTCTAAAAAACACAAATATTGACCAGTCAAGACTCAACTTTGTCACAATGTTGGTGACCATGAGATCTTGTATGATTTCATTTTTCATATTGATCTGACTAGAAAAACCAGAGTTGTGTGCCCTTGATGGTGACAAAATTGCCGATTTCGTTTTTGATTTCACTCAAACAGCAATAAATATTGACCAATCAAAAAACAACTTGGACATAAGGTTGATGAGAATATCTTTATCAGAACAGAGTTATGTGTCCTGGATTATGACAAAATTGATGTTTGTTTATCGACTTGGTTTTCACTTTAACAGCCACAAATATTGATCATTAAAGATTAAGAATGCTGTTTTCAGCTGGATCATAATCTCGCATCTTAAGTTTCATGTTCTTGTCTCAGAGATATCTAGGTCATGTAAAAGGTGGGTCTTGTTCTGCATGGAGAAAGTTCAAACTTCTATCAGGTGAGCGATCCAGGGCCATCTTGGCCCTCTTGTTTTACTTGTGTTTATCTGTCTGTCTGTCATTACGAAAACTTAATGTGAAAGTTCACATTTACATTCAAAAGCTTCTGCAGATGACATAATATACTGAGAGGCAAAAGAAAGTATATGTAAATATCTCTTCTTATTTCCATCATATCGACTCAAAATTTTGTACAGCTCATTTCTACCCATCAACCAATAATACAAAGTTGACAATTTTCACCCGAAATTGTTTGACTATGCATATTCTTGCTACATGCTGATTTTGCAAATTTTGCACTTGCCATTTAGTGGAGCATAAAATATTGCTGCTAATCCGTATTTGAATTTTTTATTCATTATTAGCTCACCTGAGCACAAAGTGCTAAAGGTGAGCTATTGTGATCACTTTTTGGTCGTCGTCCGTCTGTCCGTCCGTCCGTCTGTCTGTCTGTCCGTCCACAATTTGGTGTTTACGCTCTAGCATCCACAAATATTAATCAATCTTGATCAAACTTTGTCAAAACAAGTATGGTCATAAGTTCTTGGATGAGTTTGATTATGGGCCAGATTGGACCAGAATGTGCTGAGTTATCTGCCCTTGAATGTCAAAAAATGCCGTTTTTGACTTTGTTTACACTCTAGCATCTACAATTATTGATCAATCAAAACAAACTTGGAGACAATGTTGGAGACCATGGGCCCGTTTTACTAACAAACTTACGAACATTTTTAAAACAACATCACTTCTGATTGGCCGAATAATTACTGTTATTATTTCTCCTTCAATCAGATGTGTTGTTACAAGGGTTTTGCAAAAATCTATGTTAGTAAAACGCGGCCCATAAGATCTGGGATGAGATCGGTTTTCAGTATAATCTGATCAGAAAGATGAGAGTTATGTGCCCTTGAATTCGACCAAATTGCTATTTTCGGCTGTTTTTGACCTTGTTTACACTCTAGAATCTACAATTATAATTCAATCAAGACAAAACTTGGACACAATGTAGGGGACCATAAGATCTTGGATGAGTTCGATTTTCAGTCTGATCTGATCAGAAAGTCTAGAGTTATGTGCCCTTGAATTTGACAAAATTGCCATATTTGGCTGGTTTTGACCTTGTTAATACTTTAGAATCTACAATTATTTAACAATCAAGATAAAACTTGGACATAATGTTGGGGATCATAAGATCTTGGATTAGTGTGATTTTCAGTCTGATCTTATCAGAAAGTCTAGAGTTATGTGCCCTTGAAATTGACAAAATTGTCATTTTCGGCTGTTTTCGACCTTGTTTACACTCTAGAACCTACAATTATATATCAATCAAGACAAAACTTGGACACAATGTTGGGCACCATAACATCTCGGATGAGTTCAATTTTCTATTTGATCTGATGAGAAAGTCAAGAGTTACGTGCCCATGAATTTTACAAAATTGCCATTTTCGACTGTTTTCGACCTTGTTTACACTCTAGAATCTACAATTATCAATCAATGAATACAAAACTTGGACACAATATTGGGGACCATAAGATCTCGGATGAGCTTGATTTTCAGTTTGATCTGATCAGAAAGTCCAGAGTTATGTGCCCCTGAATTTGACGAAATTGCCATTTTCGGCTGTTTTCAACCTTGTTTACACTCTAGAATCTACAATTATCAGTCAATCAAGACAAAGCTTGGACACAACGTTAGGTAAGATATCGGTTCAGTTTGATTTCCAGTGTGATCTGATCAGAAAATCGAGAGTAACGTGCCCTTGAATTTGACAAAATTGCTGTTTTTGGCTGTTTTCGACCTTGTTTACACTCTAGAATCTACAATTATTGACCAATCAAGACAAATCTTTGACACATTGTTGGGGACTATTAGATCTTTGATGATTTGGATTTTCAATTGGATCTGATCAGAAAGTAGAGAGTTATGTGCCCTTGAATTTGATAAAATGCCGTTTTCGGCGGTTTTCAACCTTGTTTATACTCTAGAATCTACAATTATTTATCATTCAAGACAAAACTTGGACACAATGTTGGGCACCGTTACATCTCTGATGAGTTTGATTTTCACAATGTTATTGATCATAAGTTCGTTTTCAGTCTTA